>CAUYRT010020071.1:0-61585 GCA_963574885.1 Lepilemur ruficaudatus
TTTAATAATCCAAGATCAAAGAAGATTATTCTTGAGCTTTAAGACTTAATGTTGTTTTCCCTGTTGGTGTTAAACTTACTTGGTACCTGTTACTCCTTTATTCTTTTCTATTTCTTTATTTTTTTGGAATGGGAATTTCTAACCTCTGTCTGTCCCACCCTTGTATTTTCAAAGCACATAACTTGTTTGATTTATCAAGTTCACAGCTAGAGAGCAATTTGCCTCAGGATGAATTAATTGTACCTTGAGTCTCACCCATATCTAGTGTAGGTGATATTTAGATGAGACTGTGGTCTTAGACCTTAAATTTGATACTAAAATGAGTTAAGACTTTTGGGGCTATTTGGATGGAATAAATATATTTTGTACATGAGAAGGACACAAATTATGAATTTTGTGGAGCCAGGGGTAGAATGCCATGGTCTGAGTATTTGTCTCCACTCAAAATTTATAAGTTGAAACCTAATCACCAATGCGATGGTACTAGAAGGTGGGGCTTTGGGAGATGATTAGGTCATGAGTGTGGGGCCCTTATGAATGGGATCAGTGCCCTTATAAAAGATGCCCTATGGATGTACCTTCTGCCATGTGAGGGCACAGTGAGAATTTACCATCTATGAACCAGGAAATAGGCCTTTATCAGACACCAAATCTGCCAGTGCCTTGATTTTGAACTTCCCAGCCTCCAGAACTGTGAGAAATACATTTCTGTTGTTTATAAACTACCCAGTCTATGGTATTTTGTTTTAGCAGCCAGAGTAGATTAAAATAATATGTATATAAATGTATATGTGCACATACACATATACGTATTATGCCTCAATCTGATGTATATTTACTCTCTCTCATTTCTGTGAGGTCCAGTGTTATTCTGGCAATAGTTAACCCCTGACTCCAACCGTCCCACTTCTCCCTTCCACACCTAGTGCTGAAATTCATCTAATAGGCAACTTCACCACCACCTCCCTGCTAGCAGCTGGAATAGTAACCACCATCCTATGGCAGAAAAGATAATGGAGTGTTGGTGGAGATGAGTCTGTGGCTATTTTCTTTCATTCACTCATTTATTCAATCTTTCCACAAATGTCTGTTGAGCAGACACCATGCGCTTAGTACTCTCTAGACATTCCTCATGTGAAAATGAGCAACATGAGAAAAATCCTCTTTTTCATGGAGTTTACAGTCCAGCTGAGGGAGCAGATAAAAAACAAAGTTTGAGATGTCACGCCCAGAGCAAAATGATGAATCGAAATAAATCAGGATAAAATTATAGATGAGACATGGGTGTGTGCATGTGTGTGTGTGTGTATTAGATACAATCTTAGATACAGTGGTCAGGGACAGCCTGTCTACTAGGACTTCATTTAAGTAGTGACCTAATAAAAGGAGAGTGAGAGAAACATGCCCTGTGGATGTCCAGGGGAAGAACACTCCTGGTAAGGGACAGAAAGTGAAAAGATGCTTAAACAGAGTGGGCTTAATGTGTGCAGAAAACAGCAAGGAGACCCGTGTGTCTGGTGTGCAGTGAGCAAGGACATTCATCATAACATCGACAAGTTAAATAGGTAGCCAGGACTAGATCACATGGATCACTCTGAATGAGATGGGAAAACACTGGGCAGTCTGAGTGACAACACTGGATGTTCATCCATGAACTCTCTGGATGCTCTGTGGATAACAGACTGTAACAGGGAAAGTATAGAATGTGAGAGACCAGCTGGGAAGTTATCAAAACCGCCCAGGTGAAGGATGATGGTAGTTTGGACGAGGGTGGTGGTGGTAGAAGTAGTGATTTAGATATGGCAGGATTTGTTGGCATCTGTATAAGAGAAAGAGAAGAGCCAAAAATGATGCCCAAGATTCTGGCCTGAGCAGTTGGAAGGACAGAGTTGGTATTCAGAACTGCAGATACTGGGGAAGAGCAAGTATGAGCAGAGGAGGTTGGGAGGAATCAAAAATTTGGTTCCAAACATGTTAAATTTTAGATGTCAATAGGTACTTCTATGGAGAAAGGAAGGGGACAGTTGGAGAAGTCAAGAATAGAGGTATACATTTGGACCAGAGGTATAAATTTGATGGTCATCAATATAGAGATGTATTAAAGTCACAGGGTTGGATGAGATTAACCAGGGCATGAGGCAAGACGTAGTGAAGACGACAGGTTTAAGAACTGAACCCTGGGGTGCTTTGAAGTTTAGAGGTCCCAAGATGAGGATGCTCTAGTCACTAAGGTTCAAAGTGAGTGGCTAAGACTGAGAAGGAATGACCATTTTGAATGCAGTCACTTGTAGGAACTATAGAATTGGTCTTGTAAAAACAGAGAGAGAGAGAGAGAGAGAGAGAGAGAAGGAGTTCCTTATGGGAGAGATCCAACCTCTAATCCCTTATCGGGTAGCACCCTTGGGAGAAGGAAGGGACAAAGGCCCTTGTGTGGCTGTGCAAGAGTGGCAAAATAGGCATGGTGTGGCCAGGAGAGACAATGGAATAGCAGCAATGCCTCGATAGCCTCCACTTAAATATCCCTGTTATGGCTTCTTCCCATTTTCATACGTGTAATAAGTTTTTTGTTGCATTTAGCTACATGCAGATGGGTTATTATGATTGTAGTCAAGACCCAAAATGGAGTCTGAGTTAGGGATGAGATGGGAGTGGGAGTGGGAGTCTTGAGTAGAGACTGTCAGGAGGGCAGACACGCTCTGTTACCCTGATTAAGAACTCTTTGTTCCTATTATGACTATTAGATGAGGTGCTGTTTGTTGCTCTTGCCTAGGCATGGTTTCCATAGCAACTGTCACCATGCTTCTTGGAAGCTCTGCTCAGAGCCTCATGCTTTTTAGCCTGGTTCATCCTGAAGTCTTTCCCTGGATGTTTGTTTACCAAGACATGACAGATTGTTTCTATGTGCATAATTATGGTAAAATAAAAATGTCCAAACTCATGTTGTATGGAACTGTACATCCTTTGCAGGGCATGTGATTTGACAGGTACAAAGTACTACTAAAAGTCCTTCATGTCCCTACAAATCATTTAGTAGTTTCGTTAGCAAAGGAAGATATAGGCTTAAATCCCACTTCTGCCACTTAATAGCTATATGGTTTGGGGCAAGTTATATGAATTCTCGGAGTCTCAGTTTCATCAACTATAAAGGCAGGATAATAATATCTACCTCATAGTACTGTTTTGAGAATTAAAGATAATAACTTTTAAAATGTATGTGATATAAAAACCAACAAATAACAGAGTTTACATAAGTGGTAGCAAATTTTACTGTGGCTCAGAAAAAGATTTCTGTGATCATCCACCACGACCTTCTTTCTGACCAGACATACTGAGGGGGTGTGTGGTTCACCATAGGGGCTCTCCAAACATCTTCACCATTCCTGGATAAACAACTCAACGCATGCATCTCCTTGACAATAGGTCATTGGTGTCACCTTTGATTTCAAAGATCACCTCTCTTCCTCCATGAGAAGCGTTCACTCTTCCTTAAGGGGGTGGAATAGATGTGGTGAAAAGTCACAGTTTCAAGTCACATGTTGACTGCTTGCAGCATCTCTTCTGGTTCAAACCTCTGGTGAGCCTCCTCTTTGGGAAGGTAACTTTGCTTCTCCCACTTGTAAAAGGACAGAGAGTATCTTCTTAGGAAAACCAGGAATGACAAAAACAAAATTCCTTGCTGGGAAACCTGGACATTAAGTGGTTGAAAAGAGCATGAATTTTAGAACTAGGAGAGTCTGTGTTTTCTTCTTGAAACACCTTTATCAGCCTCAGGTTTCCAATCTGTATGAGGACTTTGCTTGATTAAATTAGACAATGTTTGTGTTTGCAACAGGCCCTGTGATTGTGCTGGGTACATGTGGGGTCCCTTAGCAATGCTTCTGCCATTGTCTACCCTTTGGAACAATTTTTATAAGTGCTTATTCCTGAATTGTAGGATGACATTGATATTTCTGATGAAAAACATTAGATTTAAAACAGATGGACCTGAATGTGTTTAGTTTCTACTAACTATAAAATTTTTTTAAGAAATGTGGCTCTAAACAGAGTAACATTAATGGACCGACATCATTTTTTGGTTTCTTTGTGGCTACGTGAGTTACAGAAGCGATGCTGTACAGGGTAGGATTAATCATAAATTCTGCTCCTTTACCTCCTCTGAGGCCGTGGGCTATAACTACTCTAGTGTTATGGATATTAGAGACACAGTAAAAAATTATGTTCTCTCTAGACATTGAATTTTAAGACAACACTGGCACAAAGCACCTCTCCCACAAAATTGGTCATACTGGGGCAAATTATATCAAATTATATCACAGGGATACATAGAATGTAAACCTCAATTCTCTCATCTTCACATTAAATTGCATAACTGTAACGTTCAGGTCCCTGGGCTCTTGGATAAAAATGTGTTTTTGAAATAGCGAAATATATATATTTTTTCTGATTGCTGGTGATTTTTGCTGTTATTGGGAAGTTTGGGTGTTGTAGGGGAAGAGTGACAGGGTCTGAACAGACTAAAACTTTCACTTCTCTCACTAAAATCTAAAATATAGATCAATGATAATGATTTGAATAAGAATGAAAGTTTCAGAGTATTTACTATGTTATTACTTTGTGGAAGATATGTTAGTTGATACCCATAAAATTGTTCAGAGATGCCATGGCCCCAATGATAAAAGAGCAAAAGGAAATAGAGATATTTGAGAGCTTGTTTGGTCTGGGCGACACCTTTGTGCCTTGTCAAGAGTCAGCGATAATAACTGTGAATAATGCTTTCATTCAAAGTAGACCTGGAGCAGAAAAATGAGAATGCATATTCCCGTTTGTAATCACATAAAGAAACACCGGCAAAATGCATTAGAAACTAATAAAAGTAGTTATGTCCATTGGGAATAAAGTAGATGAGGTCAGCATAGAGGTGAGACTTCTCGATGTTAACCTTTTACACGACGTTGAGTTTGGAGCCTTGTGAATATACTGCCTATTCAAAAAGAATAGGAAATACAAATTGATCTTCTATATGTTATATCTGTGTTGAGCTTCTGTTTATTGTATCTCCGGGTTAGAGAGGAGAAGTCTTTTCCCCACTCCACTGTGCTGGGATCTCTTTAAAAAATGGCATTCCTTTTGGGTAGATGCCTAATAATGCTATTGCTGGATCTAATGGTATTTCTATTTTTAGCTCTTTGAGGAATCTTCAAATTCTTTTCCACAGAGATTGCACTAATTTGCAGCCCCACCAGCAGTGTAAGAGTGTTCCTGTCTCTCCACATCCTCTACCCAAAAGAGCATAAGACATTCTATAATAAAGACATCTGCACCCGAATGTTTATGGCAGCACAATTCACTATTGCTAGGACATGGAAACAACCCAAGTGCCCGTCAATTCATGAGTGGATTATTAAAATTTGGTATATGTTTACAATGGAATATTACTCAATTATAAGAAATGACAGTGAGCTAGCACTGCTTATATTATCCTGGATGGAGCTTAGGCCCATTATCCAAAGTGAGGTGACACAAGACTGGAAGAATGGTCCCCACATGTACTCACCATCAAATTGGTACTGACTGATTAACACTACGGTGCTCAAGTGGTGGTGGTGTTCACCAGGGATCTGAGGGGTTGAGGGATAGACCCACAACTGAGGGATGCGGTGAGCATTGTGGAAGGGAGGGGAATACTACTAACCCATGCTAGGGAGAGGCAAAGATATAAAATGTGACCAAAATGTTTGTATTCTCATATTTTCCTGAAATTAAAAAAAAAAAAGTTGAAAAAATGGCATTCCTTCTTGAAGACTCTTTCCTCTAGTTCAGAAGAGGAGAATTATAGCCGTTTTCTCTTGGGCATGATGGGGGGAAATGGTGGTTATAAAAAGAATATTCCTTGAACTGCTAATGTGGTTACTGCTGAGGAGTGGCATTGTATGTATTTGTGGGGAGATCCCTTTCAATTTTATTCTTCTGTTTTGTTTAATGGCATACAATGAGAACATATTAATTTCATCATTATCATCATCATCTTGGTAAAAAATTTAAAAAAAAAACAAGATTAAAAGAAGAATTCAGGCCAGAGGCCAGAGTCTCTTGCTTCTACAGCTTGGTTTTAAGGGTTCTCTGATGTTTTACTGCGGTGGAACTGATTTTTCATCTTCTTTGTAACAACTCGCTGTCTAGAAGGGACTACATAGAGGTGTCACTAGGTTGGGGAAAAAAGGGATGGCTGAACAGAAAGGGGACATTCTGAAAAGGGGCACAGAGTCTGCAGAGAAGAGCTCGAGTCAGTATTGCTAGATTGAGAACCGTCCAAAGTAACAGAGTAGACCTTTGACCAGAGGTCCTGCTGTTAGCCATTCCAGTGTACTTTCCCAGCCTCTCAGGATCCCGCAGCTCCCAATCCTGCTGCCCTTGGGTAGAAAACCTGTCCTGTCCTGGGGAGAGGCCACCTGGCGCGCTCAACATTCAGTGTGCGCCACCCAAGTAGTTACTTACATTCCTGCTCTCGAGAGCAACGTGAATCCTGTGTCAGAAGGAGAATTTTTCACCTTCTGTGTTCAAGCTGCCATCTTCCATCTGCCATCGCAGACTCCAGGACGCTAGACTGAAGGCACAGAGCCACCGACCCTGGAATCATCAGACTTGCATTCAAATATTAGCCTTGCAGCTTAACAGCTGAATGTTTGATGGGCAAGTTATCAAACCAATCTGTGCATCATTTTTCTTTGCCTGTAAAATCGATATAAATATAATCCTGACTTTATAGGACTGTCATAGCATTAAATGAGAGGATGCATGTAAAGCATTTAGCAGAATGACTGGCACATGGCAAATACTCTTGAAAAATTAGTTATTATTATCATTTTGTCCCTAAGAGATAGAACATTTAGGGACTGAATCGAAGGGGGGTAATAATTTTTATCTTCATTATTTCTGTTAGAATTCCCATGTAGTGCCTCACTGCAGGATCTGGTGGTTTCTTAGATTCTCTCACAAAACGTCTGCTGGGTCTTCAAGGTGTCCTGTTTTGGGGATCGAATCGCATCCTTGGAAATTTTCTTCACAGCTAGTGAAACATCATACCGGAGCTAGACCAGGCCTTGCTGAGCCATCACTCTTGCTGGAGGAATTCCAACAGTGGTGCTCTTCCCGGGAAAATGGGACATCCAACCTGGCACCACCTCTTTAGCATATGTTCCGCATTTCCAGAATGTTACAAGTTGAAAGTTAAAGAACATGATGAGCTAAGTCAGTCCAGAGAAACAATGTGTGTGTCAGGGAACTCCTATGGGTTGAGCATCTAATGTGGACCAGGTACTGTCCTGGGCACCGGGTTTACAGAGGTGAATGGAAACAGACCTGGCATCTTCCCTTCATGGAGCTCACTACTGAGTGGGTGTGGAGGCCCACAGGTGAATAAGTAGGTAAAAAAATCCGTGAAAACCTGACTGTAAAATGAGAACATCCTACAACGGATCAGACAGCTAGCTGTCATAAGGAAAAATGGGGTGGGGACCAAAGAAGGCCTGTCTTTCATCAGTGTTATTGAAGATGCAGCTTCAAGGACAAGGAGACAGCTACTAAGAGCATTCTGAACAGAGAGACTGGCAGAATAAAGGCTCTAAGGCAGTGATGATCTCAGCTTGTCCAAGAAACTAAAAAGAGGCAGCTTGGTTAAAGTGTAGTGGGTAGGGGTAGAATGAGTCAAAATAAGGCAGAAGATGTAAGAAAGAGGCAAGGTCAGGCATGGCCTTTCTTTTTTTATTTTTAACTTTTATTTTTTAGAGACAGGGTCTTGCTCTGTTGCCCAGGCTGGAGTGCAGTGGCATAATCATAGCTCGCTGCAACCTTGAACTCCTGGGCTCAATTGGTCCTCCTGCCTCCACTCCTGAGTAGCTGAGACTAAAGGCGTGTACTATCATGCCTTGCTAATTTTTATTTTTAAAATTTTTTGTAGAGATGGAGTCTTGCTGTGTTGCCCAGGCTGGTCTCAAACTCCTGGGCTCAAGCGATCCTCCCCAACCATGGTCTTTCTGACTGTAGTATTGAGTTCGAACATTAAACATAAAGGGAATGGAGAATGGATTAAAGGAAAACCAAAGAGGAAACTTTTCTTCCATCCTTTCTCCTTCCAGTTATTTAATGAGTGCTTACTATGTGCTCATATTATTCTAGTCTCTGGAGGCAGTGAACTAAACAGAAGTTGAGCCCTGGTGTCTCAAACATTCTAGGAGGCTACTGCTGTAGTCCACGGGAGAGGGTTGGGGACCTGACAAAGAAGTGTTCGTGAAAAGGGAGACAAACTGATGGATTTTACACGCCTTTGTCACCCTCCACCACCCCACATGTCAGCTCGCAATACTTTCACTACTGGTAGGTATTTCATCGAGCTCCTGCCTTTGTATCTTAGACAATCATTTGTGTCGCTCCTCTTCCCGACCTCTCTCCGCCCCAGCTGTCATCTGATTCCATATCTCATCTCCAGAAAATGATGACGATGAGAAAAGCCAGAGAAAGAGTCTGAAGCACAAATCGATATATGAATTAGAACATGAATCAAATGAAAGGAAAGAAATGCTTGGGAGGAATGGATGCGGGCAGAGTGCCAGCATCAATGTGCCTTCTGAAAGAAGGGATGGATGGTGTCTTAGGAAGAGGATGGATTAACCCGGTCCACTTGAAGAGATTAGGGGAAGGACTTTATAAACTCGAGTGCCCCATTAGTTTTCTGATTCTGACACTGGTGGTGGGTTGAATCTTGGGACGTCTACCTTAGTTTTAATG
The DNA here is from genome assembly GCA_963574885.1 of Lepilemur ruficaudatus. NCBI lineage: Eukaryota > Metazoa > Chordata > Mammalia > Primates > Lepilemuridae > Lepilemur > Lepilemur ruficaudatus. The sequence goes on from CAUYRT010020071.1 coordinate 8,785, forward strand.
AAAATGGCAGGCATCGTAAGGAGCCATTAGAGTCTAGACTCTAGGCTCTAGAAAGACAGAAGGGGCTACTTCCCCATGAGCTTTCCTGTATTGTAGCCACCAGCTACCTGAGTACTTAATAATCTGTCTAGTCTGGATTGAGAGGTACCATAAGTGTAAAATGCATACTGGATTTTGAAGACTTAGTACAAAAACAAGAATATAGAATAGTTTCTTAATGACTTCTATATCGATGATTTGTTGAAGTGATATTTTGGGTATTGAGGTAAATAAAATGTTATTAAAATTAACTCCACCTATTCCGGTTTACTCTTTTAAAATATAGCTACTAAAATTTTTATTATATTGTATTTAATTAATTAATTAGTTTATTTTTTGAGGTAGAGTCTTGCTCTGTCACCTCGGCCAGAGTGCTGTGGCGTCAGCCTAGCTCACAGCAACCTCAAACTCCTGGGCTCAAGCAATCCTCTTGCCTCAGCCTCCCGAGTAGCTGGGACTACAGGTGCACACCACCACGCCAGGCTGGTTTTTCTATTTTTAGTACAGATGGATCTTGCCTCTTGCTCAGACTGTTCTTGAACTCCTGAGCTCAAGCGATCCTCCTGCCTCGGCCTCCCAGAGTGCTAGGATTACAGGTGTGAGCCACTGTTTCCAGCTTAAAATTTTTAAATTACTTGTGCAACTGTCACATTTCTTTTGGGTAGCACTGCTGTGGATAATAATAGTATAATAACTAACACTTATTGAGCACCTAATGTGTTCTCTACATTGTTCTAAGTATGTAACCTCTAATTTTAACCCTTATAACACATTTAGAAATACTAATAAATTTCCATTTAAAAAAATAAAGAAATCAAGGTACAAAGGGATTTGGTAACTCTTTTATGCTCATACAATTGAATAGTGGCAGAGGTGGCCTTCGAACCCAGTCAGGCTGGTTCCAGAGATCATTTTCTTCACTGTCCCATTGTCCCATCTCTTGGTGTCGAGAGTTGCTTCAGCATGCTACATAGAGCTACACAGAGCTACACAGGTATAAGGAGGTCAACAGGGATTCGATGCCTGTATGTATTGATTAGAAGTTTTAGGTTGTAAGAAACAAAGACATGCTCAGGTTGCCTGAGCTGATGGTTTTTTTTTTTTTTTAATAAGGACAAAGGAATAAGCTAAATGTCCTAGCAATGGCAATATCAGGTTTTGTGCAGAACTGGAACCTCGTTCAGGACACCACAATGATTTCAGTATAAGATAGAACTCGAGGCTACTTTTCTTGGGTTTTGGATTCTATTGGCTGTTTTCTTAATCTATTATTGACTTACTGCCTCCTGATTTCTATTTACTTAAGACTAACTTTCTTTTCTCAGCATATTTCTCATTGTGCTTCTATACATCTTCTTGGTCTATAAAATTTGTATTATGAGTTACAATCAACAGGCAACTGGATTGGCTGGATTGGACACTCTCCAATACAAACTGGTTCTACTAGGCAGAATTTTTTGCCAGACTCCCTCATAAGTCACCGGACTTCCCTACGGATAGCTATGTTTGGGACAGCATGCATCACCGGTTGGCTGCTATGGATAATGTTACAAGATCATATGACCCATATAATAATATGATAGCAAAATTTATTTATATGTCACTAAGTGCATTTAGCTACATTCATTCATTCACCAAATATTTATTGTGTGCCTGCTATGTGCCAGGCTCTGTTCTTGGCACTTGTAATTCATCAGTGGAAAAAAAAAAAGACAATAATCCCTGCTGTCAAAAGCTTACATTCTAGCTGAGAGAGGCAAACAATACCTAAGAAGCATAATGAGTAAAGTATAAAGCTTGTTAGGAGGTGATAGGTGCAAGGGAGTTCTGGGTTAAAAGTACACATTTGAGGGCCATCAGGTTGTCAATGGTGTTTAAAGCAATGAGACTCAGTGAGATTATCAAGGTAGTGAAGGTAGACAGAGGAGAGGACCAAAGACCAAACCGCAGGGTGTTCACACATTAAAGTCTCACACAGGAGAGCAAAACATGGCAAAGGACACAGGGAAGTCACTGGTGATATAGAAGAAAAACACATAGTGTGGAAGCCAAGTGAAGAGAGTGTATCAAGAAGGAAACCCTGAACAACTGGATGAAATTCTACTAATCGGTCACGTGAGAAGAGGACTGAGAACTGACCATTGGATTTAACAATGTGGAGGTCGCCGATGACTTTGAGAAGGGCAGTTTTGGTGGAGTGGGTGGCGGTGGGTGTTGACTGGAGTGGGTTTAAGAGATAAGGAGAAGAGAGAAATGGGAGACAGAGAGTATAGAGGACTCTTTCAAGGAGATTCGCTACAAAGATGAGCAAAGAAATTAGGTGTTAGTTTGTGGAGGAAGTAGGGTCAAGAGAAGACTTCAACTTTTGTTTTCTAAGATGAGAGAAGGTCTTACTTGTTAGTATGCTGATGGGAATAATCCAGTAGAGAGTAAAAAAAAAGGTGATGTAGGAGAGGAAGGAGAATTCAGGACTGAAGTTCTAGAACAGACACTGGATCCCACTGGATCCACTGGGATCCGGTGTCCGGATCCACTGGGATCCGGACATGGTTTTGGGTAGAAACATGGGAAGTTGATCCATCACTAGGTGGGAGGCTGGGAGATGTGGTGGGGAAGTCTGTGGAAGGTGACTTTTCTGAGTGAAGAGGGCAGTAATGCCATCAGCTGAGAGTGAGGATTGTGGAGAGGTTATTGCTCATTTTAGTAGACAAGAGAAGGTTTGAAATAATCTTCCAGGAAAATGGGAGAGTGAATGGATTCTAGATAGTGGTGAGATTCCATAGGCAGCAAAGCCCAAACCCTCCAAGCACAATAAGTGTGCGCTCCTTTTTTTTTTTTTTTTTTTTTTTTAATGGGATAAAATTTGCCAGCTACTTGTTTGAAAAATGTCAAATGCTGGCCAGGTGGGGCTATTGGCAAGGGAGAAGGAAGGAGATAGGTTTTCAAAAGGTGAGCCAGATCTGGGCATCATCAATGATTAAAATGGGCAGATAATTCATCTCCTTCATTACAATTCTCGTAAAAGCTTTATTAGCAAAGGAAGGGAGGAGGGAGGGGGAGGGGAGGGGAGGACAGAGAGATTGAGAGAGAGAGAGACTAACGCAAGACCATAGTAGAATTTGGAGAAGACTTGCAAAGATGTCATTCTGCAGAACTTAGCATCCTGCCTGTGGCCTGGTGGATTATAAGAAATAGATGAAAAACTCTCTAACTGATCATAGTGTGAAATGAAAACATGCTCCAAATGTTCCATCTGCAGATCTGTTGTATTAAACTTTTATTTCCAAATTTGAGACCTCTATAGCCTCTAAACAAGAGAGAAAAAAAAATGGAAAAGAAGAGAGAGCCAGGGTGAAAAGGGCGATGACAGTGTGATGAGAATGGGATATTTTCTCACTGTCTACGTTTCCTGGAGGTAAACTTGATAAACTGGAACCTCTCCATTATGATTCCCAGAAGGCTTGAGTATGAATATGAGACATAAAGTAATATCAGGGGACTGGATGTTATAATAAAAACCTGCTCTAATCCTCTTCAGAGAAAATAGGGATGACTATCAAGTCCCTTTTACTTTTTGGACTTAGTAAAATCATATTGGCAGGCTGCTATAATAGAAGGGCTTTAGCATATTTCTGTGGCTGAATTTATGATAATATATCTCATATTTTAGTCTTTTAGATTTCTTAAACCCGTTGGTTAAAATGAATGAACAATGAATGAACATGGATGCTAATAATTTGGGCAATAATTTCTTTCGTGTCTTCACCCCTGGTCCTACAATCTTGTGTTTAAACCAAGATCTGGGGAACACAGGTCTTCTGGACTGTAGAGCCCTTCATCCAGGTCTGCCAGCCTGGCTCACATGCTGGAGGAGCTGGTTGTACACCCTGTACTGCCCAGGAAAGCCTCTGCTTGTCTTTCCTCCAGAACAAAAGTGTAAGCCAACCTTATAGTTTTGGGACTTCATCTCTGTTCTCTATCTGTTTTAAATCAAAAGCACAGAGACCATCAGTGAGTCAACAGCATAGAATATCTACTACTTGAGAATGAGTTAGTGACCTCGGATTTGAACTGCCCATCACACTGTGCCTTCCAAAGGCTCAGTGAAATTAGATATAGACCAGTAGGACTTTCTATTTTTCAAGCATTCTTTACAATACTAGGATTTATCAAGGACTTAACTTAGAGAGGGGATGAAAGGAGGGCATAGCCTCCTGACTACATTTTTTGCCAAGAATCCACCTTTCAAGTCAACTGGTATTTGTTGAGTACCCCACTAGAGACCAAGTAGTATTTTTTTAATTTGACCTGGCTCATAGATAAGAGGTGGAGGACCATCCATTTGATGGAGTTAGGTTTAACTTGCTGTAGGAAACTGCTCTCTAGGATTGGAAAGAGATTGACATTCATATATTGATTAGGGTCATTCCTTGCCCACAAATGGAATAGGTGGAATAGGTGATCATCATTTGATGATAGAAAAAAAACCCAAATCATTCAAAATTATTTATCCCGTGGCTAAAATTTCCACCATTAAGAAAAAATCCACTTGCTTGAGTTAGTGTACTTACTGTCTGTGAATGCTTTAAAAGTGTTAATATCTTCAGGAGGAAAAGTTGCTCTTTTCATCATATGGACTTTTGTGATGGGTGAATTTCTCAGATAATTCTGGAAAGCAGAATAAGGAATAAGACACGACACACAGAGGTCTTTTTGCAGGGCATGATGGGTTGATCAAGATGAGGCATCACAACAGAGGGTTTTGGAAAGACACCAGCTGCACTGAGGTTGCTTAGGTAAGAAGATCAGTGAAAAACACTGAGGAAGAGATGTATGGGTGGATTGATTTTCATATACCCAGATTAACATTTGATTACTCATAAATTTGTCCTAGGGATACTCCTTGACCTAAATCAGCTGAGTTCTTCCTAACAGACTGTTTGGATTGTCAGAGTCATGTTCAAATCTTAGCTTGGTGCTCTGTAAAAGTCAGTGGCTTAGGAGCCTAGGAATCAGTGTCAGGTTCAAGCCCTGACCTTTTAATTTAATGTCCATCCTTAGGCAAATCACTTAACCTCTGGGAGCCTCAGCTCCCAATCTGTGAAAAGGGATAGTAACACCAGAACCTTAACATTGGAAATGTGTCATCCTCACATTTAGAAATTGTGTTCTGTCAGATCATTGGTCTTCCAAGTTTTAATAAATTATAACAGTAAAATTTTAATGGATATATTTTTAAATACTTAATTGATAAACAATTTGGTAAGTTTTGATATATCTGTAAAACCATCACCACCACAATCGAGATGGTCAACATAACCATTATTCCCCAAAGTTTCTTCATATCCTTTGTAATCCCTTCCTCCTGACCTTTCCAGCCCCTCCCTCTACCCCATTCACGTAGCAGTTACCTTTCAGATCCTTAATGAGAATAATCCACATTGACATCAAGTAAGTGACAAGCTGCATCAGGATGTGGGTGTTGAGCACTTGGCTAAGTTCACTCAGTATTTAAGAGCCCTTTGCCGCAGCACACCATCACAGCACACACAATTCAAATATGTAACTCAGCAAAATTCAGAATTAATCTATGTCATGTGCCTTCAATGCCATTTGTGACTATTTAGTCACAACAGACTGCTCAATCTAGAAATGTAATGGTCTATTACTCACTTTATGGGTTCTTTTCAGGACAAATACAATGATGGATGTGAAAGTTCCTTATAAACCATAATGTGCTGTGCTAACAAAAGGTATAATTTTTATTCTGTAAATCGCTACTTTTCCCAGGGAGCCCTAGCACTGCCGTGCATATGAATTGTTTAGTGGCACACACAGCCTCTCTGTGTCTAGTATTAATCATTAATTAGACATCTTTGTAAGAGCTCCATGATGCTTACTGACATGATGAAACCGCTTTGTATTGGCTTTGAGAAAACAAAACTAAAGTAATCATGAGGGACTCCTTTGGGGATTTTTGGATAGAGTACAGTTGGTACAAGTCATAATTGAGATGTTACTTAAACTGATAATACAGGACTTGAATACATGGTAAACAAAATCAACCATGAATATTTCCCTCCTCTGTTCCATCTCTGTTAATCCTCAGGTATTATTTAAAATTTAAAAGCCCCTCGTACGAAGAGAGTAGCAGTCCAAGGACAACAACATGAAGTGAGCACCATGAAGATATCATGAGTGCTTGCCAACCTTGGTTAAATACAGCCAGAGTCTGTATTTGTCATAAATATCTTCCATCTAGGAAGGTAAGACAAAGCCCATTTACAACATTAATTGCATTTCAAGGCTTTCTCCCTGAACTAAGAAAACAATGATAACAAGAAAGTACAGAAAAACTTCCTCAACCTTCAGAATTAGGATTCTGAAAACTCTTGTAGAAGAATAACTCATGGTTGAGGGATTTACAAGAAAAAGATTAAGGGACTGAAAATTCACCTGAGAGCAGGTGTGTTTTCCTAAATTCTTCTTAATATATATTTAAACATAGAGATAAATAAAAGAGATAAGAGAATATCAAGGACCTTAAGATGGCACTAAAATAGCTCTTATAATAGTAATAATGCATACTGTATAATGCAAGTCAATCTAGCTTTCGTAGAGAGATGACTTCCAGAGCAGGTGCGTGGGTGAGAGAAGGGGAGGGGGGCAAGTTATAATTGGGAAGAGCCATCATTGGCACCTCTTCCACTGTCTCCTGGATATGCACACTCCAAGGTCTGTTCTAGAATGTGCGTCCCGTGGTTTTGACTCTAGCAGTGGGCTTGCAGGTCTCAAGCAGTGGCAATGGTGCTGCTTGAAGGGTTTGGGGCTCTTTATTATTATTTTTTTTTTTTCTACTTCTGATTTTTTTTTTCTTCCAAAAATTTTATTGGGGGAAAACTACAAAACATTTACAATACAATGTTTACAGTCACAAGGGCTTGGGGCTCTTGAGTGAGATTTCTCCTCCTTTGTGGAGCCAATATATTGAGCAGGCCGAGCAGTCTCTTGAAAAGATTACTTTGCTCTTCTTCATGGGTTTTAGTCGATTCTTCAAACTCAATCCTTTTTGGCTTTTGCTTTTACATGTGTTCAAAGTGGAGTCTTTAAGTGCTAAGTTTTAATCAATTGATTTCTTTGGAAGGTTTTGCTGCCTTCCTGTATTCTTTGATAAATTCTCTGCTTGTCCCTGGGAAGGGCTGTGTGATGACCAATCACCTAACAGGAGGGCCTGCGGTTATATTGTTACTGTAAGTTTGCAGGTGGAGGGGACAAGGGAACAATTTAAAGCCCCTCTGACAGAAAGAGTGACTTTCAACACTTGTGAAATAATAATAGAGCTGTATTTCCCCAGCACTTGCTATGTATACAGTCCTCTTCTAAATGTTTTCACGCATCGTCTCATTTAGTAGTCACACCCACCGAATGAGGCTGCGTTTGCTATTGTCTCAATGTTACACGTGACAAAGGCGGATAGCAGAAAGGAAAAGTGACTTGCCCAGAACCATATGCTAAGTGGCAGATCAGGGCTGTGTGTACGGCATTCTGATTCCAAGCCTTTCCCTCTCGACTTGTCTATCAGGCTGCTTCCTGACATGTCGCTGTTCAACACATTGACCTTCTGGATGCCACAAACCCCACACCTGATCTTACACCCCCAGTCGCTGCCCAGGAGCTGTATCACAGGGACAATACCATTTAATTACTTCACAAAGCTACCAAAGCACCAGAGAGTATTATACAGTTATCTGTCTTCATGAGAAGGCATAAAAATAATCTATGGCTTAGGGAGAAATATACAAAAGAATGAAGTAGAGGTGAGCACTCCAAAGATCCCTCTGGTTTCACAAAATTCTCTGTTAAGACAACTTGACATTGACTTAGAGTGGCTTTCGCTGCGATGACCCATGATTCAAGTAGTTGTAGAAAATGCATACAGAAGTAAATCTGCAAAAGACTCAAAATTTCTTTGAAAGCTTGCAAACTGTTCTCTTTATCTCTTACTTTTAAGACCTTCCTCCCCTTAGTAATTGCTGACCATTTTAAGAGAAAAAAACACCAGTTAAATGACCTAAGTCTAGGGTCTGACACTTTTTGGACTCACGTGGCCCTGTTATGGGTAGTAGATAATGATAATAATTATTTATTTTAATGATTAATAGTATTAATATAAATATTTCTTAGTATAATTATGTATTATAAGTGAATAGTATTTATTTCTGGCTTCATGTAATCTCTATTTTTGTTTTATTCCTTTTGTCTCACTTTTCTTATTAAATGTGTCATACTTCATGTACCATACTAAGCCTCTAGAATCCATTTTAACAAGGCAAGTTAATAAATACACTCTGTTTTGCAGCTCTTTTGAAGAATAAGTGAGAATATGAAAATGCGTTTGAAACAGTAAAATTCTATATAAATGCACTGTAGCTGCTGTTTACTGTTATTTCTTTTTGCTAGAATGCTTTTTCCTCCAATCTGTGCCTAACAAGTTTTCTCACTTTTTCTCAAATATTCTATGGTATTTGTTTGGGTTTTTCTGCCCATAAATGTTGATTTTTCTCTGACTGACACAAATTAATTTGTTTTGTGTGCATTCATGTGTATGTTTTCATGACCTGCGCCGTTATAGTAATAATGCTTTTTTCCTAAAGTTTATTTTATCTTTAAGCTCACATCCTCGTCTCGCTTTCTGGAATAATCTAAGTCATCCTTTCCCATTTTGCTTTCATAAAATGAGAAAGATCAGGGCAGTTTGATGACATTTTAACCATTTTATTTATTTCTGTTCGCTTACAGAAAAGGAACCATGACTTATTTTCTGTGATCAGAATATAATCAAGTCTTCACCCTTAGGTGATCCCATATTGTTGGGAAACAGTTCTGTGTATGAGTTCTTCACAGAAGGATGCATCTCTGTCTGTGCAATTCTCTGAGAAGAAAGCCCAGCAGGCAGAAGGGGTTGAGGAAGTGCTCTAGTTGGGACACTTCACTCTTTGTCATTCATGACTTTCCAGAGTAAAGTGACACACTGTGTCATTTAAGTCTCAGAGGAAATGAACAGAAGGACACTTCTATACCCAGGCTAGGAAATCGAGATTACTCTGTTATACCCTTTGTGTAAAATGTTTTAAAATGATACAGTGATGGTTTTTGTACTTTTACTTTGTATCTTCTTAGTAAACACGAGGGTACTTTTTAGTCCATATTATAAGCACTTTACTGTAGATAAATACAGGTAACAATTAAACAATAATAAAATACAGTGTGAATGAAATCAAATATGCTTGAATTTGGTAAGAAAGTCAAACTGAAGAATTTCTAAATGAAATTTAAAAAGATCTATTAAGTCATGAATTTAGTCCCCTACCGTGACCCAAACACAGATAAGCAGGAAAGAAAATTGCCAGGAAAATAGTCGAAATTTTGAAATTTTAACTGTGGATGCTTCCCAGAGGTAACTGAGCTGTCTAATTTATTAGTCGACAATATTGAGACTGTGTGCCTTTCTCACAAGGCCACGGTCAACGCTGGCATAATTCTCTTTTTAATGGAGCGATAGGAATCTGCTTCTCAAGGGTTTAAGAGGATTCGCTTTTATCACATGCTCATATTCACCCAGGTTAATTGATGTTTAGACAAAGCTAATCTCCTTAATAGAATTGTTCGACACTTTGTAAGTGGAGGACTCAGAAGACGTGAAGTGGAGCACTTTGGAATTTGGACAGCCCCTGGCCCCTCTAGGACGGTTTGATTTTTGGAGGTGTTTATTACAGAGAGGTGGCCCTGTGCATCCTGCGCTCCTGTGTGCCTCTCTCCCTTGGGCTAGCCCGTGGGGATGGCGGGGGTCACAGGCCGGGCACGGGTGCACTCTAGGCTGATGGAGGTGGGATGGGAGGTCTCCGCAGCTGCTCAGCCTTTCAGAAGGTCAAGGAAACCATCCCGGCAAAGCGGAGGCCGCTGGGCTGACTTTGTGCTGCCCCCAATGTGGCGGGTAAGACTCAGTCTCAGCTCCAGGAGCAAGAAAGACAGTTATTGAGAGCACAGAGTGAAACTGAGGGCCGCCCACCAGCTCTGCAACCCCCTGCAAGTAACTTGATCTTTGTGCTTTCATTTCCTCCTCTATAAAATGCAGATACCAACAGCACTGACTCCTGGGGTTGTGGAGAGGATTAAATGAAAGAATTAAGTAACAATCTTAGCAGAATGCCTGGTGTTCAATTAAAATTCACAAATGGAAGTTATTGCTGTATAATTTGAGTGTTCTGATTTTCTTCATTTGTTTGTTTGTTTGTTTGTTTCTTTTGGTGTGAGGCCCTAAGCTTTACTGATATAATCCTGTGCTGTTGATTTAAAAATGGGTAGGGATGGCTCTTCCCTTGGACAGAATAGAATTTGTAATACCAGAATTTTATAGATCTCTTAAAAAGTACATAAAACCACACACCGACACACAATATACTTAATATTATCTCGCTCTCTCTCTCTCTTCCTCTCTCCCTCTCTCTCTCTGTTGTATCTTCTATCTAATTTTTTCCTAGTAGCAATATGTCTGGGCCTGGCCTGTTTAATCATAAACTTGGCAAGATGTCGACTTGGAATAAAAACAAGCCACTGGAGTGGGACTCGGTTTTGGGCACTTGAGGACCCCTCCCGATCTAACTTGTCTCAGTGCCGTCACTCCTAACAGCTCTCTCCTCCCTCTGCCACTGACACAAGGAACACCGGAGGAAGGGAGCCAGCCCTGGTGTTCATGCAGGGGCGAAACAAGTGAGCAATAAGGCAAGACGGAGTTAGAACCTGGGAGGATGCTACTTGGGATAGAACAGCATCTGGGGGAGGCGGGCGTGCAGGGGCTCCAAACTGTGCCTGTGGACATAGAGAGGGCTGCCCTGTTTCCTCGCCAAGGCGGGGCTTGATGTGCAGTAAGGAGGACAGGCACCACTGTTGGTGAAACAGAACCAACCCTGCTGGGACTGACCATGCCTGCTGGGGTGTGTGAGTCTGGGAAGGAGAACGGGGTGAGCTGGAGCATCCTGGGTTGGAAATGAATGAAGTTGGCATGGAGAGAGCAAGTTCTTAGGAGTCGGAGCCAAAGAAGTTCCCTGCCCTCCCGGGGCTCCCAGGGCTGGAGCAGTGAGTGGTGCAAAGAGCTCTGTGCCCGTGGCTGGGCCTTGGGACTAACTCACAAAGATGGGTCTCTTTTTGCTGAGCGATGTGATCCCTTAGTAGGTTTCTCAGCAAGGGCACAGTCTCCAATTCCCCCCTCCTTCTCCCCTTACCAAAAGCTCTTTACTGGATTATATGCTATAAACATTATAATCATATTTAGTATTTTACATGTGGGACTATGCTATTGTACATATTATAATACTAATAAATCTGGCTGAAGGTTTATTCTGCCCATGGGATGCTCAATGCCTTGGTAAATGTTTCCTCTTCTATTGTGCTTCTTGTTTTATCCTTTCCTAATTCTTAAAGCAGTGTGGCTGTATGAAGGACTCCAGCATCAGTTAGAAATTTAATTTTCTTTAGGCATTCAGAAGATTATAGCTGATAACATTTAATGAATTTTTCTTTAACAAAAGTTAATATCTGACATAGAGTTGAGTAACAGATAAGCACTGAGACATTATGGTAAGTGCAGTAGTAACTCTACGGGAGGTTGGCCTGGCTGAATGAAAGATTGCTTCTTCTCTGCTCACTGCCACCCAGATTGAAGAACTGGCTTCCCTATTGTGTAAAACAGGAACCTGACCCATAAGTAATTGATTGAAACAGGAGTGAGCCCCTGAACTGGGACTTGGAGCGAGATTTAGTTTCACCAAGGGGTCAGGCTTGCTCGTGTTAATTCAAGAGCAGGGATGGGCTCAAAAGGCAAAAAAAAAAAAAAAAAAAGGAAATAAAGAAAGAAAAAAATGCTGGTGAGTGGAGAAAGAAGAATTATGTTGACAATAAAAATCAGAGCAAGAATGGGGGGAAAGTAGTATCAGAATGCATTTCTAGTTCCTACTTCTCTTTCGTTCTTAAGTCAGACAGCATCTATATCTGCCCTTAGGCTTTGTGGTAGACCAATGTGTCCAGATCACCAATTCCATCTCTTTGCTTCAGCTAGCTTGAATGATTAATTTCATTTCTGGCAGTTGCTGCCAAAACAGCCTTGATGAATTAAATAAATATTCCAGGTAAAAATCCCATGACCACTGGTATTTGCTTAGGTGGGAATCAGGGTGGAGTGGGCTGGGGTGAGGAAATAGGTCTTTGCTGCCCCGTTTCAGGCCATGGCACTGACCTGACAGCTTGTGCTTCAAAAGTGTGTTTCCCTTGAAGAGGCCCTTGTGGAAGAAAACACTTTGACCTTGAGTTGGCCCTAAGGAATCAGCCCTGAGATATATGAAACCCAAGAAAAACAACAGCTTTCTTTTTAACATGTCAGTGTTTCCTTGTGTTGTTAGAACTGGAGGCTGGATTGCACCTCTGGGGGCCAACGGCTCTTTTGTTTTGGAAAAACACCCTATAGGTTTTGCAAAGTTAAAGCCCAGATCGTATGTTGGAAAGGAGACGGGAGAAGCTGAATTGCTCTACAGAGCTGTGTCGGAGGTCGTCTTCCTCACGGGTAAAATAGCATCTCTGAGATTATGTGTGAGCAGAGGCTGGCCTGGGCTGACACGGGAGGGAAAAACTGGCTTTTGTTTTTTGTGTGTATTTTTCCCTACTTTGGGTGGTAGCTAAGGCCACAGACTCTGAAGCCAACCTGCCATTGTATTAGAGCCCACACAGGAGGCAGATCCACACCTGTTACTTGAACAAAGAACATTTCAGCATTAAGAATTATTAATTGGGCATGAAGTTGTTAACTAGGTGACTCAAAGGGTTTCTCAGCAACTAAAATAAGCAGCCCTCACCTCTAGGCCTAAGAGAACAAAAGGAAAAGGGTGGAATGGTTAAAATTTAGATTATTGGGCAAGGAGCCCCATGGAGATGAGACTCTGGTCTCCAAGGAGATGGCCATGGCTTGCTTGGCTGGTAGTGGGGTCTCTGAGTTGGAGGAAAGGGCCCGTGACACCCAGATCTCCAAGGGAGGGGTGCTGGGTGCCTAGTACTGGCACCTTGGGAGGTGGGGACAAAGGGGAAGGTACAATGTTCCCCCCTTTTCCCCGATTTTGCTTTCCACACTTTCGATTACCTGTGGTCAATTGCAGTCCAAAAATATTAAGATATTTTGACAGAGAAAGTATGTGATTTTAATTGTTCTATTTTATTATTAATTATTGCTGTTGATCTCTTACTGTGCCTAATTTATAAATTAAACTTTATCATAGGTATGTATGTACAGGAAATAACAAAGCGTATATGGGGTTCGGTACTATCCATGGCTTCAGGCATTCACTGGGGGTCTTGGAATGTACCCCCCATGGCTAAGGGGAGACTATTGTATTACTTCACACCATGTGTGTGTGGATGTGTGAACACATGTGCACATATGGTTACTCTCTAAGGCCTTTGTAGGGAAGGGAAGATCATGGCTGAATCTCCTGTAACAAAAGACAGACTAACAAGAGAAAAGCACACAAATTTATTTTATATAAGTTTTACATGACCCGGAAACCTTCAGAAATGAAAATCTAAAGAAACAGGGAAATGTGTAGTTTTTATGCTAGGTTTGATGAAGGGTGGATGATCATGGGGGTAGTATGATTGAACAGAGAGGGTATGATCTACTGGTAATAAACTGGGAGGAACTTGGCGAGGCCTGTGTGTTCAGATTCTTCTTGACATTTCTGTGTCATTGGCCCCTTTTCTTTGGGTACAGGGAAGGGTGTCTGTTGAGTAAGGACCTTATGACCTGCCTTGGGGGAAGGTCAGAAAATTCTTCCTAGGTTTTATGATCTGCTTCAGGGGAGAAGGTAGGGCAAAGGCAGTGGTGACTTTTCTGCTTCTGCTGTTTTCTCAAATGCCAAGGTGCTGTTTCTTGGGGTATCATCCTGAACTCCACCACCCTCTCCCAGCTTTCAGCCAAAGCTTTTTATATGGTGTATTGTAACCTGGTCTCAGCTCTGTTTTGGGGATTAATACTTGGATCTGTGTCCAGGCTTGGGATGAGACATGATGGAGAAATTAAAAGTCATCTGGGAAGGTTGGTTGAGATGGAATGAGGTAAAGTGTAGAAAAAAGCAGTTGAGAACCGGGTCCACATGTCAGCCAGGAGGACAGCGAGAAATGGGACCCATTTGTGAAAACAAAAGCAAGCCCCAGGGACTCCCTGAAATAGGCAGGGGCTGGGTCAAGTGAAATTGGGTGGGTAGGACATAGACTTTGATTATTATTAAATAACTCATTAGTCAATGAGGGAGCTAGTAAGGTATTATGACTGCTTTGAAGAGCATTTAAGAAATGAAGGTATTTATGCACAATTTAACAAAAAAATTTTTTTGTTAAGGGTTCCTATAAGATTGTTGAGTTAAATATAAATCTGTCTGATATCGAACAAGCCATAAATCTTTGGGGTTATCTCTTCCACCAGAAAGAAATTATTCACTTTTCTAATCAACAAAAATCTGCAAGTTAACAAATAACTTCACTAGATCTGGGCATTGTAATCTATGGTGAAAAATGCGATGAGCTCAGTATATTCCTCTAGGCAGTCCTTGGGAGTCCTTTGCCCCCATATGATGTTAAAAGGAAATGCTGCCCTGCTTTTTGCCTTAATTCCACATTTTGACAAATTTTCTGACATTATTTAGTCATAAAAAGATACGACCTTGACGGCTTCTCCAGAAGTCTGCATGCTGGCTGTGTTAGAAGCCACCTAAAGTTACGTTCTTTCTAGAGTTCCAGGCCACCTTCTGTCACCCACATGGTTAATCCTGGGCTTTTCCAGTTGCTTGGCTTCTACCAAGGCCCCGAGTAGTAAGTTCCAGCTTTATGTCTATTTAATTAGCTTGACAAGGACTAGCTATCCTAGCTTCAACCTTAAAAAGATCTATAGGTAATGACTTTAAAATCACTGTTTTGGGGCATTTTACGCTTTCCAGACCACTTCTTTATTTATTATATATAAATATAAGATGTATAACATGTATTAACACACATCATGTGTGAATAGAATACATAAATATGTGTTATACACATTATGAAATATATATTTTATATGATACATAGAGAGATACGGCTATATCAGTTGATTGATGGGTGGATCTATCTATATGAAATATCTGTTTATGTCCACATGAAAAGTTCAGAAGGGTAAAAGCTGGACCTAGATGAATGAACAGAATTCACGTTTCTAGTCAATTAAATGGGATCTACAATGGAACAGCAGAAAATGCCATCCCAGTGCTCCCAACTATTTGCATGTTGTTGCCAACTGCTTAGCTCCCAAGCCTGTTTCTTTGACCCTCTTGGAGGTTCCAAAAGCTCCTTTTAATAAATTCAATTAGTAAATAGCCTTTGATGCGTTTTCTGCCAAATAAGCTGGAGTGGGTTTTTTTTTTCCTTCAATTAAAAATGCTGATTGCTATAAAGGATAATAAAAGGACTTGAACTTGTGTCCATACCACCATCCTCAGTGATCTTAAAAGTAGATGTACCAGGAGAATAAAGAGAAAGAAGAGAAAGATTTCAGAAGTCATACATGGGAGAGAGCTTCTACAACGGGATATTAAATACATGAGTTGTCATGTTGAGAAAAGAAAGAGCCACTCTGAGAAACCCCTGTAGCTTTATTAAGAAACCAAGTCAAACGAATCTCCTTCCTTTTATTTATTTAAATAAAGGCATATGTATATGACCTTAATCAAAGTACTTAACAAGTTGATCATAATGAAAATAAAATACTTTCACTATTTTCTCTCAGGATACCTTTGTGCATATGGTAGAAGTCAGAATTGGACAACAGGTACAATTAGGAGATTTCAAAGTTTGCTTTGAAAGGATTTGAAGCTAATTACATTATATGTATCAAACTATCACTATGTACCTCATGAAAATTTATGATTATTGTCAATTTAAAAAAAAATTTTAAAAAATTATGCCATACCCCACAAATATATTCCACTAAAATTTTTAATTAAAAAATAATATTACTTTATAAAATAAAAATAAAGGATTTGAGGTTGCTTATAACAAAAGATGTCTAAAGTAGCAGTACGTTTATAGAAAGGAAGAGAGAGCATCATGCTCACCACGGAAGCTAGAATTACTGTTTTGGCTGTACATTAGTTTGAGCTCTCTATTAAAATGACAAATTTGAAACAATTTTTCTAATGACATAAAAAAACGCTCATATAATGCTATGTAAAAAAAGGGGCCACACAAAATTGCATGCATGTAGTATGATTTCAACTAGGTAAAAAACTATATAGGAGAAAATTTGCAGGGCATATATTAAAATATTAAAATGATTAACTTCGGGTTGTGGAATTATATATATGTAACAAGCATATATTATTCTGGTAATTAAAAATCAAAAAAGAAAAAGTGAAAAAAAGAGGCTTTGGGCATTCTGGTAGCAGGGAATATATAAAATGTGTTAACATGTAATCATTGTGTATGTTTGAGGAAGAGGAGGCAGTTTTCCTGGAGTTAAATTCTACGAGAATTTTTTCATGTGGAACTTTCTAACAAGGAAATAAATATCATCGCCAGTGTCTCCTGAGGCATAGATTTATGCTTATATTAGAAGTAGAATTCATATTACCATTTCTTGTAGTGGCCTTTCTTAAAAACCGAGGGCACAATGTTAAAAATGAAGCCAGCGAAGGTTAACTCTGGGAAGAATCACACTGCAATAAATAGGTAGATTCTGGGCGGCTAAACTGGTCCAAGAATAGATCGTAGAGAATAATTGACTTAACCAAGGTCATAGAATATGTTAATAGCAAAGCCAGAATTAGACCTCATGTCTCTTGATTTTTCAGCCTGACAGTGGTACCCATCCTCCTGCCTTGACCCAAAGGAGAAACGTGGAGCCTATTTCCGTTCCTGTGATCACCACCCATCGTTGACTTGAATCCCTTACCCCAAACATCCTGCAGATACATACTCACCCATCTTTTTAATCTCTTTACATCAAACTTTTATTTTTTACACCAAATCCTGTCTATTTTGTGTGTGTGTGTGTGTGTGTGTGTGTGTGAGAGAGAGAGAGAGAGAGAGAGAGAGGGAGAGAGACTTGGATTGACAAAGGCCCGAGGAGATTAAGCCATATTCTACACTCAAATTTTATCCACAAGAGACCAAACTACAAGCACTTGCCCTTCAATGATTCAGTGACTAATGGGGAGAAATTATGGTGTAACTGATGGGAAATTTACAAGATGCTTTTAATATAATTAAAAATAATGTCTCTATTGGCCCTTAGTTCTTTTCCAAGCCTAGTCTTGGCTTCTTTCCAGAATTAACACATTTCATCCAGCAACAAGAGAACATATTTAAAGAAAAAGAAAAATTCTTTCCATTTTTGAACTCGTATTTTTTTGACCAGGGTGTCATTTGTAAAATTTAATATTAGTTTATTATATGATGAAAGAATCAATGGGTTGCACTACTTATATTTTCATAAAATTGTGGACTGTTTTAGAGCAGAAAGAAACACACAGGTCCATCTAAACTTGTCTCATTTTACAGATTAGGAAACTGAGTCCAGAAAGGCTACACCATAGCTAACCACTAATCATATGATTTTCTTACCTTTTGTTCATTCTTTTATCTGAAAAATAAATTTTGAGCATCTATTGTGTGTCAAATTGTGCAGTAGCTCCTAAAGAGTTAAATATCAAAAGCCTAGGTTCATAGCCTCAAGAAATTACAAACTACAGGAGGTGCAGCATGTATTAATAATTATTAATCTATCATAGCATATGCCATATTGTATTATAGTTATGTTCCCAGAGTTACAAAAGATGAGGGAAGGGTGATATCTCCTTGGCTGCTCAGGAAGACTTTTCTAGAATGGATAATGTTTTATTTGGACCTTGAAAGATGTACAGGAATATACAAGCTTTTAAGACAACAGAAGAGTATTCAAGGCAGAGAAAAATGAGTGGCACAGGAGAGGCATACAGGTGTGCATTTACTTGGAGGATACCAAGGACTGGCTTAATATTTAGAGTGATTGGAGGTAAGATTGAGTAGATCAGCTCTGATATGGTTGGAGAAGGCGTTATAGAGCCAGTTAAGTTGTATAAACTTTATTCTACAGGTAATGGGGAACAAGTGCATAATATTAAGTAGGGAAATAACATCTTACACTTTGACTCTAATGAGGTTAAGCCTCTCAAAGAAAGAGGAGATATTTATGAGGTTAGAATGGGCACAGCCTTAGGATGGTTGTGAGGAATAAGAGCTCGGGAGCAGAAGGTGAGGAAAATAAAACTTCTGATTTTAAGACTGACGTCACAGTAAAGACTGGGCTTTACATGAAGAAGGTGGTAGGGAAAAGGTTTACAGGTGGGTTTAGAGATTCAGCTTACCCATGTGGGACATTATAAAAGGGAACATGTACAAGGAATAATTAAAAATCTGCATCTTAAGTGCAAAAGAAAAGTCTGGGCTGGTGTTATTGATTTTAGAGTCCTTAAATTGTTATTGAAACTGCAAGGGGCTTTCAGCCTATGTCTAGTTACTCGCTGCACAAAGAGCCAGTTATTGAGACAACGAAGATTGCCAAGGAAGAAAGGGATTTGTAATATGAAGGACATCTGTTGAGAGCATGGAGAGTCAGAATCAGCCTCAAGTCTGCCTCCCTGGCTAATGGAGAGTACAGGCTTTTGAAGCAGGGACTCAGTGCCTTGGGGCAGGTTGTGGAGTCTTGGCCAGGACACCTGCCCAGGGACCTTCAGAATCTCAGCTCTTTGTCTTGCAGAAATTCTGCCATTTCTGGCGAACAATGCAGAAAGGTCAAGTAGTAGTTAGCTAGAAGTTTCAGGGTTCTGATCATCATGTCCCACTGGCCTGAGAATCTGCAACATGGGAGGGAAATAATTATAAAAAACATACAGGGGTCATTGAAATTTGTTCATAGGGCTTGTTATATTATGCTCAAAAGAAAAATCTGAGCTGGTGTTACTGATTTTAGAGTCTTTGAGTAAGTAAAAATTGAAGCTAAGGAAAGGGAAAATAGAAAGAAATCTAAACACAGAACCCTGAGGCATATCATAGTAGTGAAGGGATGGACAGAAAAGCAGAGCAAGTGTAGGATGGTTTAAAAGAATTATTGGTGCAGTAGAAAGAGAATGGACAAGGCACTGCCACAGAAATCATGTTAATTATGATGGTTTCAGCTACAATTATAATAATAGTCAAACCAACTCAAATGACTGTACTGATAAAGTCAATGTATCTGCTCATGGGACAAAATACTCCAGAGGTAAGTAGGACAGAGAACAGGGGTTGCAGTCATAGATCCACCTCCATTTCCTTCTGATTTTCCCAGAGATGCTCTCCTCTGGGTGCTGGGTTCATGCCTACGCTGTTGGGGACATGGCCACAGCAGTTCTGGACTTTCCAGCCACGTAGAACAAAGGCCCCTCTTCCGGTGGTTCTCTCTTGAATGTGGGGGAACTTCTCCCCAAGCTTGTTATCTCATGTTATTGGCTTGACATACCTATTTGAAACCATTCCTGTTGGCCTGTGGAATTCCACATGCTGGTTGCATTAGACTCTGGATTTCTGAGCTGATCACTAGCATGGAAAGTAGAGATGGGGCTTAACCTTGTAAGGAGGGGACTCACTGATCCCTCTTTTGTCTCACAAAGTTTGGCTAGCACCAAAGAGGCTAAGGTAGAGTGGGCATCAGATGGGGCAGCACATGTTGCAAAATTCAAAGGAGGAGAGAGTGTCAGTATGAAAAGGTGATCATTCACACCAAAAATTACAGTTGAGATCAAGTAGCTTAGGTATTATAAAGGGATCATTAAATCTGCCAATCACTGGATTAGGTGGTAATTGGTGATCTTTGGGTGAAACTTCAGAGAAGCACTGAGGCAGCTCTTGCAGAACATTTTTTGAAGGAGTCTAGTGGCAAAGAGAAGAGAGAGAAGGAATGTTCAATCAGGTGTAATTCAATGAGGCTTATAAATTTATTTGAAAATATCATTTCAACTCCTTCCTAGGCTGAAAGGAGGTTAATTAATGCTACATGTGAAAAGAGTATGACAAGTTTGTGAACAAAAGAGGGAAGGTGTAAACAAAGAGAAAGTGATGAATGTACAAGGCATGGTGAAGGGTGACCAATAGGGGGTGAGAGATGGGACTTCCATCGTCATTTCATCGGGGCCAGAATCATGCAGTGCTTTTGGTATGCTTTGTTCAGTTTCTTGGCTGTGATGAGAAATTGATACATTTTATTTACAAGGTCAACCTTAGCAAAATTATATGCACTTTGTAATTGCACCGTAATTACATTAAAAGGCAGAGGCAATTTTCCTTTGAGTGTGGTCAACCACTCAGAAGATTGGTATAGGGAAAGCAATAGGGTGCCTTTAGTCAATGTCGGGCCATAGAGCTTCCAGATTTCCAATGCTCTGGCAAAACACAAAACAAGTTTTTAAACTCTAAGGTCAACAAGAATTTTAACATTATTAATTCTGTGATGATGATAATAGTAATAATATTCATGCTATCCTCATGTGGCTCATAGATGTCTTTCAGTTTTCAGGGAAAGTAATTCTAGTAATGGTTTCCATTTCATTTTCATTCGTATAGCACTTTATACAATCCATTCAATTTTCTCCCCAAGTCATAATAATCCTGTGAATTAAGAAGAGGTGATATTCTTTTTATTTCTTAGATGGGGAAACAGAGACCTGGAAGAGTTGTTACGTGATTAGCTGAAAGTTACCCGGTGTCCTGAATGGTGACTTAGTGTCTGGCTGCAGCTGTTCCACAGCAAATGGAGAGACAGCAAGATGAGCAGGTTGGGACTCAAGGGAATATTATGTTAGGGCCATAATGACACGGAGAGAGCTGAATTCTTGGATAGATTTTCACTCAGAGTGGACCAAACAGACTAGGAGGGAGGGAAAAGCTTGCAAAGTAAATAGACCAATGATCGACCTGGGCTCAGTATGAAATGTATAGGAAGTGCATTTCATAAATTGCATGTTTGGAAATGATTTTAAGGATCATTCTAGTATGCCCTCTCCTTTTACCATCACGATGCCAAAGCCCACAGACTTACTAGTTGGGTAAGAGGTAAAAATCTTACCCATGAGCCAGTGACTCCTAACACAGTGCTCTCCACCACCCTAAGTCATAAGAGAAGGAGCAGAAACCAGGCAAAGAAACAAGTATAGAAAGGCAAGGGGCGTGGTTCAGAGGCTCATCTGCCATCAAAATTCCAAGGATGGAGAAAGAGTTATTTCCCTAATGCCCAGGGAAGAATTGGTCTGGTCAAGTAGCTGTGTGCCTGGTACTAGATAAAGCAGGGTGCATGGGATGCGAAGCCATGAGCAGGACATCTCAAAAGTGTTACTCGCTGCAAACATGTCTGAAGAATAATGAAGTTAGGCATTGGAACATATCCTACGTTCTCTGCAAAGATATTTGGAACATTTCTGTAGTACTGATACAATTTGTCTTGTCTTTTGGGAGAAACAGTCAAATTTTTTAAATTGCAGATACTTTTCCATAACAGATAGCTCCCTTTGGGGAGTTGAGGGTGCGGCAGGGAATGCAACTTCTGGCTGATTTATTTGCCTTAGAGCAAGAAGCAAATAACCTTGTTTATTATTAGTCATCGTTATTACACTATCCATAATCTGTTTTCCCATAAGAATAGTGTTGCAATGATGAATGACAGCTTATATATAGAACAAAATGAGTCTATCGCAGGCCGCATTTCCAGTGACATGAACAAGAAATTAGGTCTGCAACATCTTCAAGCTGTGCTGGGCATCTCCCGTTCTGCTTAAGAACTCACCTTTGGTGGATAAGATTGAGTAGACAAATTCCTAACTGATACCAGATTGCAAGCTCCCCTCTCGAAAGACAGGGCCATTTCTTATTTCTTTGTTAATCTCTCAGAGCCTCATTCATATGACATAATGAAATAAATGTAGAGTAGCATATGCTGAATGAAAGTGACATTTTCATTGTGATTTTCCTGCAGCACAATGACTAACATATATTGAGCACTTACTGTGTGTTAGAAACTTTTCTAACTGTTTTAACTGTATTAAATCACTCAATCCTCTGAACAACCTTGTAAGGTAAATACCTTTTTCACTCCTTATACATATGCAAGGAAAACGAGGCACAAAGAGACTGCATAATTTGCAAGACTAAACAGCACAGCTAAATTAATTGCAGGGCTGGGATTGAGTTGCAGGCATTATGCTGCCTTGATCACCAAACTCTCCTGCCTCTTGTTTGTGAAGGGGGTGTGTATATGGTGTGAGGGAGGGCATATTTTCTTCCAAACTGCTCATAATTTATGGCGCCATAATTTATTTTTTATTATCTTCCTTTTCCTCCTTGAATTACATTGCAAATATTAAATTCTTACTTTAATACTGTACTCCACTCATGTCTATCTTGTGTCAGTACCATGTCACAGCTCCATAAAATCTTCTTAGAATTGCTTGTCTTGTCCCT
Source organism: Lepilemur ruficaudatus (assembly GCA_963574885.1). Taxonomy (NCBI): domain Eukaryota; kingdom Metazoa; phylum Chordata; class Mammalia; order Primates; family Lepilemuridae; genus Lepilemur; species Lepilemur ruficaudatus. Next base: position 31,420 of record CAUYRT010020071.1, read on the forward strand.
TCTCATTATCTGTTAGTTTTCAAAAGTTTTGCTATTTCCACATTTTTCTATTTCTTTTTTTTTTTTTTTTTTTTTTTTGCTTTTAATATGTTATCCTGAGCTCAAGAAAAACTCTTCTTCCTCCAGAGTATGGGAACCTCAGGCCAGGGGTATTCCTTAAAAATGATGCAGGGAATTCAAAGGTCAAGGTGGACCCTGAAGCAGAAAAAAATAACTTTAGGATGAGGGTGGAGATATAGGCTGTTAGGTATCTGTCATGAGCTGGGGTCTTATCTCTCTAGCCTTGCCCTATTCAGGTGTGTGTGTGTGTGTGTGTGTGTGTGTGTGTGTGTGTACACATATACATATTATACATACCTGTATATACAAACATATTTTTTTTCTAAGGTTCAGTTGACATCTTCTCTGGATCCAGGAAGAGTGAAGGACTTGGGAAGCAATGATTTTAGTTCACAAATAGTTATTCTAAGTAGAGGGAACCTGATTGTTCTCTAGGCCGACGTGCCCTTGAGAAGATGGCAGCAAACACGAAGAGGCCAATGGCACGGTAGGAATGTGATACAGAGTGTTTCAGTTTCTTCCTTATGGGATGAGGCTTGGGGTACTCAGCAAAGAATCTTCTGCAATTTGGGGATACAGGGTGGGAAAGGCCAGTTTGAAGGAAGGGGGGAGGGCCTATCCTCCGCTGTGATAATATTAATAAATAACCACAGTTTATCACATGCTTACTGTGTGTTAGGTGATATTACAAAAACTGTACATGCTATATGCCTCTTCTGTAAAAGAGGAAGCACCATCCTCTTTTCACAGATGAAGTAGCAGAGGATCAGATTAACTAGGTTCGTAACTCACACAACTGGTAATTCAAACCTGGGTTAAAATCTAAAATCTTTGACCTGGTTTACAGGGCCCCACACAATCTGGCCTTTGCTTACCTATCGGCCTCATCTTGTGCCACCTAAATTTAACCACACAGGGTTTTCTCCCCCCTGGTTTTGAAAATGTATCTTGTTTGCCATGGCAGAGGCATAGCTACATAATCCCCAGTGCATTTCCTTTTCTTCTAAAGGACACGGAAGACTTCCCTTTCCAGCCTTTCCTTGGATTTTTGTGGGATTATATGACTAATGGAATGGGGATAAAAGTAATGTACATCACTCCAATACCTGGCCCTAAAGTATTTCACGTCCTCAACTGTGTTTCCTGTTCTCATCTGTGCAGCTGGATGGGCAGGAGCCCCTGGTAGGCGATGACAGAATCAAAAGACAATGTCCCCACTTGTACTACATGGATAATATCTGCCTAGATCAGCTGCTCAAGGAGAAAAATTTTACTGTGTAGGTATCTGAGATTTTGGGGTGGGTTTTTATAGCATCTAGTGTGATGAACCATGACTAAGTCAGGTGCTCTAAACCAGGGATTGGCAAACTTTTTTGGTAAAAAGCCAAGTAGTAAATGTTTCAGGTTTTACAGGCCATATAGTCCCTTTTGCAGCTACTCAACGGTGCTACTGTAGTGTGAGGGTGGCCTTAGACCACATGGAAGCGAATAGGCATGACTGGGTTCCAATAAAACTTTATTGACAAAAACAGCTACTGGCCATATTTAGTTTGCCAACATCTGTGCTAGACTAAGGGAGGAGAACAGCACATGCTGTTTTCTCTTTTTCAGTGGCTCAATCTTTCTCCACCACCCAGACGCAATCCACCCTTTGCCTGGCTAAACCATTTCTCTCCATGACTTGGCTGCAACATAAGTTTCACAAGGAAAGATGTTCCCCTTGTTTCCTTCTCCCTGATGGCTCTGCCTTTCTTTGCCAGTTGGGTCAGGTTCCATTGTCCTGTGTTTCCAGAGCAGCCACCTGGACTTCCTTTTTCATAATAAGTCTCCCATTTATGATAATTTGTTCGACGTCTATTTTCCTTACTATGCTCAGAGCTTCCTGAGAAAGAGAAGCCATGTCTCCTGCATTCCCTGTTTCCTCTCTAGAACCCAGTGCAGGGCCTGGCATGGGGTAGATGCCATTAATGCTTGTTGAGTCATGGATGGCTATAAGGCATGTCGTTAACCACCCCCTTCAAAATATAGAACTCGCAGAAGCACATCCTTCCTTCCCCTTACCTCTCCTCTTGCTTCTTGTCCTTCAAGAAGGCTGTATTGAGCTCAAGATAGCCGAAAGGAAACCAAACCCACAACCATGGTATAATAGTCACACTCTTGAATGGAGAAAACATCGCAGAGATATTTACCCTCAGGAATATTTCCTTGGTGCAAATACTGACCTTGTCTCCACTTCAGTCAATACTTTTTCTTTACGACTGTAAATCTTGGGCTGTCACCTCACAGACGCTGATCGCTGTCGCAGGTCTGAAAGGCAATTCCGTCTTGAGCCCTATCAACGGGAAGAGGCTGTTTCTGAAGTTCTGTCATCATATTGCTCTGACACCTACATATCTGACAAGCTCTCTGATTTTTCTCAGTATTGTAGATATTAGGTTCGGGGACCACTCCAAATGGTCAAATATAGCTCCGCCATATACAAAACAGAGAAGACAGGAAAAAAATTATTCTGTTTTCAGGGTAAAGAACAAATATGAGTTAAAATGGCAGCTGAGAATGGCAAAAGAACAAAATTGTATATAAAGACTGTAACAGAACAGCCGACGTAGTCAGAGAGTCAATTACCATGACTTGTGGTTCTGATTAAGTGTTTGGTTTGCTCTGATAAAATGCGGGGGCTGGAGAACCCAAGTATTGTCACGGGCAAATTTACAATGCAGCTAAAATTGCTATAATTTAATTCAGCTATGGCTGAATAGTGGGCAGTGCTTGTGAATTTCCCGTAGGTTTCCGACTGGCATCAGTCAACCCAAGGCGGGAAAGTCAAGTTTACAGATCTGGGAAAAACCCAAAGCATTTTACCCAAAAGACAGCATCGGTCTGCCATTCCCCTGTCTGTGGTCATGGAGAGTTGACAGGAATTTGTGCAGGTCAGTTAGAGAAGAGAGCGGAGGGGGGAGTGTTAATTCCTAAGGAAGCCTTGCGGGGCTTGTAGCCATTTATGGCTTTCAGTCTAAGATGTAGTCTAAGGAGTAGCTTAACTATAATATCCTTTGGGAAATATAACAAAATTACTAACATTTTTCGTATTAAAAAAAAGCTGCACAGATCCTAGATGCGTGAAAGAATATCTGGCCCTAATTAATTAACAAAAATGAACCATTCCCCCACCCTCTCCAAAATCTGGTTTCTTAATAGTAGCTAAAATCCTTCCCTCTGACAGATAGCGAAGGCTTCTAACTGCATTGTCATCCTTCTGTCCCTAGATCCCAGCTCATTTGTAGCGTACCATAAATACTTGTGGAAGACATGAATGAATGAATGAATAGTGTCAATCAATGGATGAACAAATGAATGAAAGAGCTGTCACAGTTGCCAAGTTAGCATTTGGCCCCATGCCCATCCTTTTATCTTTTTCTGCTACTATTTCTTCTATAATGATCATTTGTCAAATGGCTTTATGGTAATAATAAAAACACAACCACTAACACTTAGGCAGCACTTATGTAGCACTTTTATATACCGTATTTAAGTGATATAAAGCATTTGGCCTCAACTTTCTGGATGCATTTCATTTACTCACGTTGACCCAGGAATCAACTAGTAAGTAATCACTACCTTCAACTTCATGTGAGTAGGGCCCTTGCGTGACCCGTGTTCTGCTCAGCACTGAGTCGCCAAGAGAAAACATTATTCTGAAGATGGATGACTGAATTAAGAGACTTTGGTCAGTTACATTTAAAATGCAAGGCCTCGAATTATGCCTTCTGATGGAATTCAGTGTGATCGTTAGGGTAAACAAACACATCAGGCTTTCAATGTATAGGCTGAGACGAAAGCAATAAAAGGGAGGAAGACTTCTTTTATCTGCTGTGTCATTTCGTGTTGCCACCCTAAGCACTGCTGTTTGCTGCCATTCTCCACAATAACATCTTAACTTTTCAGCTAAAGCGCTGTCTCAGATATATTTCAAGCTAATTATTTGGCATTGTAAGATTGTATTCTGTTCTCTAATAGCTTTGCAGCAAATTTTTTTTTTATTAGAGCATCAGTGTTTTGCAAAGGTTAAAAAAACATACAAAAGACAAATAATGATTATCTAGTGGGGTTGTCGGGTCTTGTTGGTGCGTGGGGCTGAGGCTGTGGTTTGGGAAAGTCATCACGTGTGCTGCTGCTCAGACACTGGGTTTTTCTGGTAATTCAGTTGCTATATTTTCTTTTTTTCTTTTTAAAAACAAAGTTCATTTTCTATTATGGCAAATCTAGAGAACATAAAAGAGTAAATATAAAGACTAAAAAGTCCTTCTACTCCCTTTTCCTACTAATATTCATCCATTCTGAAAATATCTATTGAGTACCTTCTATGTGTCAGGCACTGTTCTAGGCGCTGATAGTTTTGTGAATTTCTAAATACTCATTTCAATTGAATGTAAGATCCGTATGTAAAATGTCCTTTAGTGAACATGTAATTAAATAAAATGTGTCTTTATTCCTCCGTCCTTACTTTGAGCCTCAGTCCATGACCGCCCCAACCCTTGCTTTTTAGGAATTCCCTATCCAACACCCAACACATTAGGACTTTCGAGTCCTTCTGTGCCCTTCTTTATTCTGACACAAAACTTGCTTTCAAGAATGGTTCTGATTAGTGATCATGACAATCTAACAATGACGCCAGGTAGTTTATAGCAGTCTAGGGTTCTTGGACTTCCAGGACTCAGTAAAGACCGTTTTCAAATCAGAAAAAGAGAAGAGAGCACACGCAGTATTTTCTATGGTAATGCTGCAAGAGCTAAGCATAACAGAAGACTTGGTTGGAATTTCTGTTAGTCTTTGATGCATAAAAGGAGGAAATGTCATTACTCAAGTACGGTTTGATAAATACAATCTTTGAAAACCATGTAAACAAGTGGTTGAAATAAAAGCTCATCTTCTCTGTTCATGAAATTTCAAGCATAGAACTGAGGGTGGAAGAAATGTTTGGGGATGTTGGGGGTAGCCTGGTAGGCAGGTTCCTACTGCTGCCTACGGGTCACCCTGGCCTTGCCTAAGCATTTCACATAGTAGAGGAAAGAGCCAGCTAAGTGTGGCAGGAGGGATTGCTGGTGACCTCCTTTCCTCGACATTGTGCCTGCTCCTCTGACAACGTGGAAACTGCCCAACTTGCTTAAAAGATGTTTCCTCATCCAGCAGAAAAACTGAGCAAAAAGAGTGCCCAGTTTATAGCTTTGAGTGTTGGAGTCTTGAGCTGCTCAGACATCAGAAAGAGCCCTTCCTCCAGAGTTTGAATATCAAGATTGTTTGCTAAAGAGATTTTTCTTCTAGGCTTCTCTGAGCTGCTATATTAATTTGCAACCCAACTGAGTGGGTTAAAAATGTCTTTTGATCACACCCCAACATGGGGTCATCAGAACACTGGTGACATTCAGCCACAAAGGAAAACTAGGAGGGAAGGATCTCAAAGTGGCCTTGGGGACAAAAGGGACTTCCGCAGTGAAGCACGTATCTCAGGCGAGGGTTCACACAATGAGCAAACTGTGGCCAGCTGACATTTCATCCGTGAGTCGCTTCTCAAGTATTTGGAGAGGGTGCAACTGATCCCACTCTCCTGGAAACCCCCAAGAACTCTCAGAAAATGCCTGCTTTCATTTAGCTTTTGTTAAAACAACTAAAATTCCCTTCTCACAATTGCTGGGACATCTCAACAACATAGTCCTTTCTTTCCCAGCTTGCAACTCAAACAAATATTGTTTCATTTATTTCTTGTGGGTCCCCCAGTCTCATACCCACGTTAACAATTTTCCACATTAAAAGGCATTTCCCAGGACTTCCTGAGGGTGGCAGTATTGTTCACAAGTCAGTGATTAGTACAAGAAATGAGGCACCTGCTAGGGAAATGATTTGAGGAGCATAGCTGTATCCTATCAAAAATAAGTCTGTAATGGGGATTCCTTTGGGCTCCACAATCTAACAAATGATCCCAAAGCCACACACTTCTGTGTGTATATAAAGTGTAAAAATAAAAGATGAAACCTAAAATACTCATGTCAACAGAAATATATGGACAAAAGTGGCAATGCTCATGTTATTTCAAATAGGCTCAATTCCAGATAATTAATACAATAATGCCTTAGGGTCATCCACAGACAGCTGGCTGTGCGATTTCAGATGATGTCACTTCACCAGAAATTTTCCAGGAGGAGATAAGCTGCTATTGCTCTTATCCAACTCAACCTTTCAAGAATTTGCCACCCATGTGGCTTACTAGTAAATACCTTACGGTCTTTTGGGAGCCATATAACAAGAGTGCTCTAACAAGACGATATTTTACACTTATTCATATGTAAACAAAGTCCTTCGGATTGATCCAAAGTGGAATCAAGTAACTAGAATTCAGTGACAATTTTAAAAGAGATAAAAATCATTTCCCATTGAATCATTTGGAGAAGAGGAGTCCATTTGTAGGGACAGTCAAAATCAAATACTTCCTGAAATCAAGATGCTTGTAATGAGGTTTGGGCATACCTGTAGATGATGTCAATTTTTCACCTAGGAACTCGGTAAATGATTGATATCAGACCCTGAGTGAAATTTTGGAGGGATCCATTGACAGTAGCTGAAAGGGCAAAACTGCAGTTTAGTTTCTATAAACAGGTCAGGGAGGTGAGGAAAGCCCCCGGGTATGGAAGGCTGGGAATGTGTAGGTCTTCCCAGAAGAGCCCAGACCAAGATTCCCAGACTTCCAGCTGAGTCACTTCTACCTTTTATTGTACAAGATCATTGGGGTTTTCCAGTTTTCTAGAACTCTAGGAGAGAGGAGGCACTGATACTCCTATTTGCATTTAAGGCATTAAAACAAGGCAACAGAAACTTTCCACTTTGCATTGCATGAGATAGCAGTGAATTGCCTGGTCTTGTTACACATCAATGTTAGATATTTACTGAGCCACCTAAGAACTCTTCCTTCCTGGATAATAATTTAGGAAAGATCTTCTGGAAAGAAGTGCCATCGATAGAAAAACTCCAAGTCAATAAATAACTTCTCTACCGAGTGGTTACTAAATGGCAGGCTCTGTTGTAGGTGCTTTGCACGTCTTACCTCATTTAATCCTTTCACCATCCTATGAGTTGAGCACTTACGTTATTTTTTTATTTTTCAGACAAAAGAGATCGAGGCTTAAAGAAGTTCACCATGCCCAAAGCCATACCTTGTAAGTGGCAGAGCCTGGATTCAAACTCTGTGCTTCCTTCTTGGAGGAGAGAGCAGGTAAATTTATGAAACCATTGAATGGCTTCTGAGTTTATTATCTGTTCTTGCACTTGCGATTTCAGGTTGGCAGAGGGTGGCTGGTTAGCTTGGTTATATCGTGGTGTTAATTACTGCCTGACCTCAGATAAAGTCCCTTACGTGATGCCTTCCATTTTGAAAATGTGTCCCATTGGCCAAAGGGATGAGCTAGGAAGAATGCTGACCTACTGGCACTAATCCACATCATGTAGGGAAAAGGAAGAGCATCTTTTTTTTTTTTACCTTAAAGGATGATGTAGGAAGGCCTGTGACTAGAGATGAATGTTTGATTCAACTATTGTCACTCCTGTGCTTAGCTCTTTACCAGGGAACCTGTCCCCCGAGCATCACCTGATAGGTGCCAGAGATGCTCCTTGTGCCATTCCTGGAGCCCCTGCCCTCCTTAACAGAGCTAACTACCATCAGATGTCCCCTTTCTTCTCATAAATGAGACCTGGAAGATGTACATGTGCCCAAGCATGGGCCGCACAGTTGGATGGGTAATGCCTTAAAGGTGAGGAATGAAGAAAAATGGGCCAGACGCCCGGCATGTAAACAAGAAAAGACCCTGCTGCTCTTAAAGAGATACCTTCCAGGTCAGTTGCAGTGAGTCCCCAGCACAGCCAGTAGACTGAGTGCTTTGTCATCTCTATGCTGTCTGGGGGTTGTAGGCCTGCCATGACGAGTTGGTGGCTGAAATCAAAGTGAGTGCTCTGCCAGCAGAGACTCCACCTGGCTTCTTTAGATTTATTTTATAGTAATTGTAGGATTGGGAGACCCTTACCCAAAATCAATAGATTCATTGGTCAGTCTAGGCACAGAATATGCCAATTATAAGCAAGTAAGGACTTATAATTGCAGCAGGGAGGCAGTCAGGTTTTAGTGGGACTTCAGAGAGTAGACATGATCTGGGATAGGCCTCTGCTATTGCAACCATTTTTGGGATCACAAGTCAGTCCAGGAAGTTAATATTATAAATATAATTAAGGAACAAAGAATCTAAACTGGCATTTCTCAAAATAGCACTTGCATAGGAAACACCTGGGGATTTATTAAGAATTCAAATCTCTGAGTGACACCTATTGAATTAGGGACTGAATCCCTTAGCATCCATTCAGAAAAGATAAGAGCTGCTTTGTGATTTAAATGGAGTTGTGGTTCTCAAAATGTGGCCCTCAGACCAAGAGTATGAGCATCCCCTGGGAACTTATTAGAAATACAAATTTTTGGACCCCACCTCAGACCTACTGCATCAGAAACTGGGGCTGGGGTCCAGCAAGCTACATTTAACAAGCCCCCCTGGGGATTCTGATGCATGCTGAAGTCTGAGAACCGCTGGAATAGAGAGTTCTCCATAGGCTTGTAACAGCTCACAAGTTAGCTGTTGAATCAGAAATATGTGAGGATAGGACTCTGAAATCTGTATTTTTGTTACGCTTCCCTGGTGATTTTGTTGTATGCTTGTTTGAGAATAATTGATCTAGAAGAACAAAAGCTTTCTTTTTCCTTTTGTCTTTTGCCAAGGCATTTCCCCATTATCTCAAGGCTAAGAACCAGGCTCATTCCTTGAGTTACTGAAAGTCCACTTATTTGGGCAAAGGATAGGGTAGAAACATTATTCTGTATATCCTGTACAAACATGATGTAGCTATTTGTGTGTGGGTGTGGGTGTGTGCACATGTATGCATGTGTGTGCAAACATTCAAAACAATGGTCAACCTCTGCCCAAAACCTATTGCTCTACTATGCCCCCAAATTAATCAATTCTTCCTTTGCATTATTACAATGCCTGCAATTTTACCAATTCAAAATATGTTTGTGTTAGCAATCATCTTTTCAAATTCAGATATGAAAGTAAATAGACGTTAGCATTATAAGAACTTTTGGAGATCCTGTAAGCTCGTACTTTTCTCATGATGGTGACGTTTTAACATTTCAGCATCTTTTGTCCAAGTGACATTCATAACGTGCAAGTCGATTACTCGCAGATGCCAAGGTAGACACTGCCTACCACCCCTTGTGATGCTGTGCAGGGAGACACAAAAATTGACCATCAAGATGAGGCCAGTATTACCATCCAGGGGCTCTAGCAAAAGATATTGTTGGGAGCCAACAGCCTTTTGGTATGGCTCTGTGAGTTAATTAAACAGGTTTCTCCTGTGGGTCCAAGTTTTCAAGAACCTTAGCAAGCAGTAATACAAATTGTCCAGCAGACTCAAACCTCCATGCGGTCTCTCTAAGCGAGACTGTGGCGTGTCTCTTAGACATCACTTGGTGTATTTGACAGGGTAAGCCTTATGGACAAGCATTTGCTCATAAGCACCCAAGATGCCCAGATGTAATCACCAATGCTAACCACCACCCAGACCGCCACCAAGGTTCAATTCACATCCTGATGCATCCTGTCCACCAGTCAGGGAGGTGGGAACGTATTCTGCATCCCTGGAAAATTGGCACTGAAAATCATAGAGTTTCTGGCAAATTCTGAGCCACTGTTCGGGGAAGCACCAAACCACGCCAATGAATTGTGCATGGGGTCATGGGACAGCCTGCTGCTGTTTTTAATAGTCATGTTTATTCCATTCTTTATCCTCTTTTGGCTGGAAACTAGGACATCTCTCTTCCTAAGATCCGTGTTTCCCATGGAACCTCAGAATCCTACCACCAGCACTACCTCTGGCCCCTTCAGCCTCCCAGGGAGACCTCTCTGGAAATCCAGATTGGCCATCTACTAGATGTTTCCTTACCTCTACTAGGTGTTTTCTGTACCTCTACTGAAGCCGTAGAGGCACAGTTGTGTGAGAGATGAGTAACTGGCACTTGAGTTCCTGCCAAGAACATACACTCCCTCTCTGTGCTCTTAACAAAGTCCTCCATAAATAAATAAATCTTAACTATTTGATGCTTCTCCATCCTCTAGACTAGCACCATGGTGAACAACTCTTAATGAAACTGGTGCCTTAAGTACCCACAAACTCACATAGATTAAAGATAATGATAGGTAGAAACCTTCCAGAAGTCTAGGAACAAATAATAATGCTGTTCAAATAATAATGTGTTATGCTTGTCCATCTTCCTGTGGTTATAAATCTCATCCTACATGACCTTCTGGGAAGAAAGATCCTTATCTATTTGGATAACATATTAAACCATTCCCTGATCAGATATTGAGGTTTGCAATGGCACAATCTCTGGGCAAACCCCAACGGACATGAGTTTGGAAGCCCATAAATATGACATTGTGCCCAGGAAAGGCAACTTCATTTTTTAAAAATTTTATTTTTATTATTTATTTTACTATTTTTTTAATTTCAGAATATTATGAGGATACACACATTTTGGTTACATGATTTCCTTTTGTACAGTTTGAATCAAAGTTATAAGTGTGCCCTTCACCCAGGTAGTGTGCATTCTACCCATTAGGTGTGAATTTACCCATTCCCTCCTCCCCCCGCTACCTACTTGATTTCCCTTGAGTTTTACTTCTATATGTGCACATAACTGTTGATCGATTAGTTCCCATTTAGAATTGAGTACATGTGGTGTTTGTTTTTCCATTCTTGTGATACTTCACTTAGAAGAATGGTCTCTAGTTCTGTCCAGGTTATTACAAAAGATACTAGATCTTCATTTTTTTTTTAATGGCTAGAATGGCAACTTCTTAAGATCAAATAAGATGTGAGTGATTTTGCTGTGAGACTCACCCTCTAGAATAATCAAAACTGGCTAGACTTTTTGGAAACTTATTCCCCACTGTTACACCACAAATAGACTTAATAACTAATTTCAAGAAGGAAAAGAAGAAACATGTCTATTCCATGTAGTTATGATCTTTCTGAGGCAAAAGATCCGTTCACTTCTGACTTGACTTGCTCCACAGTTTGTCCATATCTGTGATGGCGTGTGGGTCTCAGAACAAAACAAATCAACCCAGAATTGAGGGCACCATTGTGCCCTTTGTTTTAGACGTTAATACATTCCTTTAACAGACCCTAAACTCACATTCGAAATGACACAGTGAAAATCCAGAAGTCTTTCTCTGTTGCTGTTCAGACACATCTCATCCTTTCTAGAATTGGACACTTCCTAGTGTAGGACTTTATTTTCTTTAAATATCAATTGTTCTTGTCCTTTGAAGTCCTTTTAAGATCTTCATTAAAAAAAAATCTTGATACTGAGTACAATACAGTGCTTTTCAGACTATGCTCCACTTGAACTTGGAGTTCTCCAGACCATACTTCTAAAATTAATTGATGTGCTCTCTCATCAATTTGCAGAATAAATTAAATTCATAGAATTTTCTCAAGATTTAACTGATCATTTTTTCCTAACACAGTTACATCTGGTGCTACCTGTCTAAGGGTACTCAACTGCCCAGGTAAAATAGTAAAATAGTTTTTCTCAGAAAAACACCATGATTTCCAGTTACTTTCCCCCCAAAATACTTTTGCCCTTCAATATATGAGATATCTCTCCCTTTTTCATATAATTCACATATCCGATCAAAATGGTATCATTTATTACTGATTAAACTGGATAAAAGACCTCCCCAATGCAGACAAAAATGCATTGATTTATAACCTTTTGACAAAATGCCAGATGTAATCATTATTGAATGGGAGTTTACTCTTGGTCTCTCTCTATATATTTTATATATTAATATTATACATTTCCATTTCTTCTATAAGGATATCATCAGAGACTTTGTCAAAGCCTTTTCTGCAATCCAGATTCATCTGAAGCATCTATTTCATCAACTGTTCTAGAGGACATGTGTTGTGTGTGTGTGTGTGTGTGTGTGTGTGTGTGTATATATGAAATCAATTTGGAACCATTTGTTCTTTTGGGGTCCTTTGGTGTCTCTTGGTGTTCACTGCTTCCCCGTGAATGTACTCACAAATCAACCTATTAATATTTATCCCAGAAACCAGCCTGGATTTGATGTCAAGCTCACTAGTCCTCAAATGACAGGGTCCATCTGCATCTTTTTTAGGTAAGTGGGAACACATTTATCCAGTCCCCACAATCCCACAAAGTGCCACACGTCCTTGAAGTGCAGTCCACCATGGGCATGTGTTTATGTAGTCAGGGAACTCAACCACTTCAGCAAAGCCAGGTGCTGTTGTTAGATCTCACGCATCTATCAATATTTGTTCTACCATTTGCAGAATTAAAATCATGCTTGCTGACAAAGCAGACCAATGCAAAATCCAGATTGAGTTCCTGCCTATCTCACTATCATCTGTTAACTTTACATCAGTAGCCCAGGCACCTGATACACATATTTCTTGTTATCCTGTTTACTTTCAATATAACAAAAAATGTCTTTGCTCTCTTAGCATGTTTGACATTTCTCAGCTATTTGAGGGTTTTAGGTATTTTAACATCATTCTTAGAGATTCAAGCCAACTGTTTCTGTTTTCTTTTTTCTTTGTATCCTATTTTCTGCCACCCTTCTCTTTGTCTCCCAAAATTTGAGTTTCTAGCAACTTGGCCATTCAAGAACCTTAGTTTGCTTTAGCTATGTTCTCCCTTTGTTTCTTACTGGGATCATTTGTAATTTCATTGTCAGTGCATGATTTTTAAAAGGTTGGCCAGCTCTCACGAATCGTCTTCACGTTTATCATGTCAGACATCACTTCAGGTGGAGGGGACAGGAGAAGGAACTTATAGGTTTCTTTTTTTACCCATCTTGTTTTCTCAGATGCATGGAAAATGAGGTTGATTAAAATGCACATTTTTGAATTAAAAAAATGAAAATGTTGGTAGAAATGTGGCTTTGTACTCCTCCGGCAAATTCATTAGTCAATTAAACATAACTAATGACAATCACATTCAATTTTTAGGAACATCTTTGGAAAACCTTCAGATTTCAGAAATCACCTGGTGCTGTGATTTTAGTCCCTACCTGCCCCAAGTCTGCTTTGCTGCCAGCAGCAATAACTCGCTCCCTCCTGGCTCAGTTCTGACCAAACCCCAAAGCCAAATGGAAACCCCACTTCAGCAACTCCTTTGCCCACTAGGAAGTGAGTGGCAGTTACTTTTCTGCTTGCATTTCTGGTCTGGTTGGGGAGATTATCATTACTGTTTGGGCTGGCTCATATGCTTAAGTATCACATCCCCAGGACTTTCTTTTTCTGGTTTCCACTCCAATTCCTTGTTGGGACACCAGCCAGTCTCTGATCCCAGACAGTCAGCTGGAGCCAAGACACTCTTCACATAATTCCTGAAAGTTCCTTCTTGGGCTGGACCTACCCTCCAACATCTCTCATATTGACCCAAAGGACTTACTTTGTTTTCGCAGCTCAGACATGCATGAGACAGAATCTTTGGTGGCTCATGTGGCTGCCTCCTGCCCACAGTAGTCTTTGGATATTGACATCAGTCTAGATTTGTAGTAGATTTGTAGTAGTAGCAGATTTGCAGTCCACCATGATCAAAGGTAGTTTCCACCCTGTCCCACTCTTAGCCTGTTTCAGCCCATTGAAGAGATCTTACAATGCTTGGGATTTCAGAACGAGGGAAAACTTACTGTCTTTTGGAATTGACATAAAATCAATTTTCTAAAGAAGTTGAAAAGAAATCAGTGACTCTATTTAGATTCCAGACATTTGGGAAGATTGACAGTTTTTCACAACCCCATTGAATTGAAAAAAATTTGAAATGTGAAGAGTATACTTGGCTGCGTGAGAAAAAATATGATAAAATAATGCAAATTGCTTCTCTGACAAAAAAAAAGGTCAAATATAGAGTTTGGGCGATATTTGAATCTTCTTGCTTAATGTATCTGTCATTAAAACTGATTGCCAAACACAATTTGAACATCTTAGGAACTATACTTATATTTTGAGCTTTCATGACAACCCGTGATTCCCATTTTTGGAAAGAAGGAAACTAAAACGTTGGTAGTATTTGGAATGAAGTCCTCTAGTTAGTAAGTTCCAGAACTAGAAAGTGAGGTGATGAGCCATCCCAGTTTGCCCAGGACTGTCCTAGATTTAGCCCTGAATGTCCTGCATCCTGGGAAATCCCTCGGTTACATGCAAACCAAGACAACTGGCTACCCTACAAGTGAACTTAAATTTGTAAGAATCTGAAGCTCATGTTTTTTCCTTTAATTGCCCAGCTTTTATTGGCTCTTCTGAGCTCTGCAATATTCCTATAAAACACTTCAGTTGAAGAACTATTAAAATACTGTTATTCATCTGTTGGAAAGAGAAACAGTAACTAGTCCAAAGCCTTTTAGCTCCTTCAAGGTCTATCAGTGAATTTTAAGACCACTTACTTTTAACATACCAGGAGTTTTTCATGACTCACTATTTTCCTCTTTGTCCATGTTTCAACTGTGTCCAGACACTCAGTCTGTCTGAAATATCCCCTTTAAGATTAGTGACCTTATACTGATAAGACTTGCTTTCTTAGTAGTTGCCCTTTTAGCCCACTTAAATAACATACAAAGAGCTTATTTGAATTTAACTCATAAACACTGCAAAAGCATTGGCATTCTGAAAAGAGGCAAAAATCATGATGTTAATTCTCATTAAAAAATTCAAAATGTCACAGCAACATTGCTGTAGTGGAATTAGAGTTTTATTAGAGGACTTTTGATTCTTCAGTGTGGATTTTTGTATTTCCACATTTCATTAACTCCACATGAAAGGCAGGCAGAAACCTTTTCTTATGACATTCTTATATCTTAAACTACAAGTATCTCTACAAAATTTTAATGAATTCAGAAGAAAATGCTACATTTTCAAATACAAAATGAGAAGTTTCCATTTCAAGAAGAAAAATAAATAAGCCGTTTGGGGTGGGATGGTCACAGGGAACATACAGCTTAATGCTCATGTTAAAACTTCCCAACCTCTTCTAGCTAATAGTGAACATCTCCCCATCTTTGCTTGACATAGAGATGTTCAGGTTTCATAATTCCAGTTATTATTTGACTCAGTGTCAGGCCCCACATCCCACTGTAGCCTCCTAGATGAGTTTATATTTCCCAAATGCTGTGATTTACTCCCTGTGTTTGCTGTTTGAATCCCAGAGCACGCCAGATACAATCAGGACAATAGAAAAAAGTAATTAAAAAGATTGTTTCTTACAGCGAACAACTTTATAGTTCCTCCTTCACCTGGTATTGCTGGAGAAATATCCATGAAGAGATTGCAGAAGTCAGATATCTCTGAAAAGAATATGTTACAAATGCATTCAGTTTCTAATACACCTCAGCAGATACTCCTTTTTTGCTGAGGACTGGATTCCAGTGGTGAACGATACAGCTCTCCTCTCTCCCCATGGGCCTTCCTATCTAGAGAGCGAACATTCTGGTCATTTCCATGTTAGGAAGTCAATGCTAATACAACAAAAGGTTATCAAACACCTACTAGATGCTAGGCATCTTACTAGGCATTGTGGATGCAGAAATACATATGAAAAAGACATTGTCCTAAAAAATACTCAAATCCTAGTGGCGGTAACCAGCATGATAAATAATTCCTAGAAAGTGTGATGAGTATTAACACAGGGGAAGAAGAAAATGCTACAGAAGACAAAGAAGAGAGTAGAGATTTAGGCAATTGCATTTGACATGGGACAGGATCAGAGAAGAGGGCTGGAAGTGGGAAGGGGTGAAGTGGTACTGAACAAGGGCTGAGTGTGAAGCCACAGGGAAGACAGCTGCCTGGGGCAGGCCTTGCTTCTCCGCACCCTGCCTCCCAGTACGTCCCTTGCATCTGTCAGCTGCCTCTGATTTGTTCCTGTCCCCATTGAACTGAAAAATGAGCTTTAGGGTCAGATTCCCTGGTCAGAAATTCATTAATCTCATCCAGTGGCTGCTTATGTTTTGCAGTTCTCATCCCCCTGAGCAAGAATGCCTAGAGTTTGTTCAGCTGTCATCCTCTCTTACCCTTCTGTCTGACTTGCTCCCAGGGTGGGTTCCTCTCTTTTGTCTCAGGGCCTTATCTGAAGTTGCTTTAACTCTGTGGGCAATTTGAAAAGCCTGGGGCCAGGAGTTCATATCTAAGGAAAGTTCCCTTCATAGATTTCACATCAGGGAAGCAAAGAGGAGGGCTCGGTGTGCGCGAATGACAACGGCAGGTTGCCTTTTCCCTTCACCCAAGAGGACAGAGCCGCTAGGATGGAGATGGGGAGGATGATGATAAACTATTCAGCGTTTTGAGATATAAAGTGATTTGAAGTAAGAAATATGTGCCACGTGCATGAATTTGCATCCTACTGGCATTGAATGTTTTTCATATATGCATTCTCCATGTAGATTTCAAGAAGATGACAAAAATAGCTAATAGTTGACCCTGTTACGAATACCTTCCTGAACAGTGAAAGGAATGCAAATCCCACGTTCACAAATTATGTCCATAGAGAGTCATATTGATCTATTCAAATGATCTAAGGACATAGATTTTCCATTAGCCTTCTATAACAATGTCACATTAACCAGGATCACCAGATAGGAAGGAGGCTGGGAGGATTTCTATTTGGCTGTCTGAGTTACTAAGGGAGACAACACCACTATCAAAATGCAAAATGCTTAGAATCTTAAAAGACTTAAAAATAAAGCAAAGACATATGGAAGCAACAGCAGGATTTGTGTTCAGACTCCGAATCGGCACAGACCATGGGGTGTCTGGAGTCAGGCCCCTCTCGGATCTCAGCCAGGCTTCTTCCTGCTGTCAACTGGGGTGTTTCCATGGATGGCAAGGAGGGGTGGTACTATCCCTTTGTAGTATCATTGAGTAGGGACAGCAAAGGCTGTTCCTTTTATCACTTAGACACACAATAGCTTTAATTAAACAATAAAATATTTGTTGAGTCCCACTACTGAAATCACCAAATTGCTTTTCTTTCTTCAAATTTAATCCATGGAAATAAAGTTTTATTTCCATGTGTACATTTTTTAGTGTGGTTGACGCATTGCATACATAATTTTATCACTTGTTTTTTTCTTTTCATCAGTAACATTTCAGGGACATTTTCTATGTTGTTACAAAGGCTTCATGTTTATCATGTTTAATGATTGAATAATACTCCATCGACCAGATGCTGCATAATTTATATACCAATTCCCTCGTTGTTGGACATTTAGGAAAGCTATTGTTTTTTGGCAGACTTCTGCTTCTGCAGAACTCCCAGCTGCGAGGCCTGAGATGGGAAAGAAAAGACCAAATCCTAGCAAGCCAAGACTAGATTCAGGGGAGTGTGTGGACGAGTTGCCAAAATTTAGTTTGCAAAGAAGTAAAGTCAGTTGTGGATCAGGGTTAGACTCCAGGCTAATACAGAAGGAGCTTATATCTCTATGCCTCTTTATTTTAGTTTTTTATTCCCTTTTATTCTCAATTTATTTATTTATTCCCAATCCTATTCCTCTCACCATTCCATAAAAAGCCATCTAAAGTGTTTTCCAGAAGCAGCTATGTAATCCCGGAGCAGGGTGGTCCCTGGGGTGAGCTTTCTGCTGGGCTCCTGCCAGCCTGGGGGGTGAGGACAGGAGAGAGCATGGAAGCTCTGTTAGAGGGGCTGCCTAGCTAAGCCTGCCTGATGCTGGGATTTACCTGCACACAGAAATGACACTGTCTCCACAATAGCTTTGTCATGAGTTAAGGTAGATTGAGCTATGACAATAGGAGATATCAAAAATCTAGTGACCAAAGTACAAGAACCTTATTTCTTTGTCTCATCATAATCCAAGGCTGATGTTCAGGTCAATGGGACACCATTCCTTCTCTGTGTGGTCATTCTGCTCTGCTGTCTTCAATGTGTGACTTCCAGGGTCTTCCTGAGCATCCATTCCTGCCCACCAGAAGGGAAAAAGAGAGTGAAGTATCATGAATAGAGGGTTGTGTGGGCCCGGTCTGCAAGTGGAGACATAATATACACTCACCTTCTGTGGTAGAGAACACAGCCACGTGGGCCCACCTAACATCAAGGGAGCCTGGGAAATGTGATCCCAAAGAGAACAGATGGGGACAGTTAGTGACATTTGCACAATCAGTAGTATAGGTGACACTTTGGCTTCCCATCTAGTTCTGTCCTCTTATTTCTCTTTTTATTTCAGACTATTATGGTGGGACAAATGTTTTAGTTACACAAATTGCGTTTGTACTGTTTGAGTCAAAGTTGTAATTGTGCCCATCCTCCAGATACTGTGCATTGTACCCGTTAGGTGTGAACATATCTATCCCTTCCCCCCACCTGTTTGATTTCCGATGAATGTTATTTCCATATGTGCACATAAGTGCTGATGGATCAGTTCCAATTTAATGGTGAGTACATGTGGTGTTTGTTTTGCCATTCTTGTGATACTTCATTTGGAAGAATGGTTACCAGTTCCATCCAGGTTAATATAAGAGCTATTAGTTCACCACTTTTTTATGGCTGAGTAGTATTCCGTGGTATACATGTACCCATTTCTCAATTGGTTCAGAATTTGTGCAAAGAAGAATGCTATTTGAGAACCCCCTTAAAGACTTCAACAAAAACTATTTTGGCAGTGCCTTATATTACTGATAGGAACATACTCACTCCATATTTATTGGAGTGGAGGAAGGGGTTGGGGGAAGGTTGGGAAAAAGGGAGGTGGAAAATATCTCTGTTTAGTGGGGTCTATCTGAAAGTCAGAAAGTCCCACCTACCATAGGATCATATTCAGTGTCCTTAAAGGTACAACTTTCTATCATTCTTGACAACTCACAGGTAGGCATTTCAATTGCATGGGCCAGCAATGTATTCTTTAGCTCAAAATTTTAAACTTTAGCTTTCCTACTCCTTTGTCTACCTCACGTTCATTCATTGAGTCAACATTTATCATGAAATAGCTTCTATTCTAGTGCAGCTAATAGATAGAGCATGAAGAATATCAAAGTTTCAAGATAAAATGAATTAGAAATTATTAGTAAAGATAAACTACAGGTTATACAAGACTTTCAGAATTCAAGACTTTCGGAGCGCCGATTGAAAAAATTGATCAAATAAAATTTGATTAAAAAAAAACAAAACCCAAAGAGGCCTTCAGTTCTAAAAATAGGTTGGGTATCCAAGTAGCCAAAAAAGAAACAGTTTCTTCTTAAAGAGCATGTCACGAATGGTGAGCCACAGAGAAACCATCAGGTGGAAAATCCTGTATGAGCTTGGGAGGGTATTTGCCAACAACAGTTTTTACGAGGCCAGGAAGAAAGGAAACTCCTGTCTGTATTTCTCCAATCTGTCTTAACCTGTTTCCTTGTTGTGGCCCTGTTCCGGGTTCTAAGCCCCTCAGGCCTATTAAGCTGCAAGAAACAGACCCCCTAAGCTCCAGCTTGGCAGCTGCCCCCGGAAGGTGTGACTGCTCACCCAACAGGCTGGGTCCCCTTTAGGAGCCCTGGGAGCTGTGAACAAGACTCATCATAACAGCTGCCTCTCTGTGTGTACCTACTACGTGCCAGGCACTGGGTGACCCACTCTTTGTGTGGTATTACATTCAGGTCTCATAACACCCAAGAAAGAGATGCTATTATTTCCCCATGTGACATATTAGTAAAACTAAGGCTTAGCTTACTTAGCCTCCTTGATGCTACAGGATCAATCAGGGGCAAACTGAGGCTAAGAAGCCAGGGCCGTCTTATGCCTGAGCTTGAGAAAAAGGCTGCGATGCCCTACTGGCTTTCTTAGTGCCACAGAACATGCAGACACCACATTCTCTAGTTACGATATGCACACACCATTCTTTTTTTAATTAAAATATTGTCTTTATTTTAAAATCCTCCTTCCCATGTCCCCCGGGGAAAAACCAAAACAAAATCATTTATATGAGTGTCCCCTGGGGAACTTGCTGCCCAAAGTGTTTATGTTGAAAAGTAAAGCACCTAAATGATTATTGTTATTGCACTATAGACATTTCTGGAAAAATATAAATATGTTATGAAATATTTTGTGATGGAAAGCAAGCACTTTGGTGAGAATATGCTTCCAAAAACCTTACAGGTCCCAGTTCCCACCCCCCACCTCCATCGTTTTATCTATTTACTTATCGTTGTTAACTTTTTTGTGACAGTGCCCCGAGCTCCGCGTATCATCTGAACCTCTGGAATTGTCTAGAATCTACCTGGAGAGTGGCTTCCAGTAGACAGTCAGCAATGTGACTTCATGGGTTTTGGTTGAAAGACTCTTCTAGATGGGGGGATTATTAATGCTCTGCTAATGAAAACCAACTAATTGGCTAGCAGGGAATTCAACATGTCTTATTTTCCAGCAAGGCTTAAGTCTTCTAGATGTCTATACTGATCTCTTACTCTGGACTAGATCACTGTGTTAAAATAAACACACTCTGAACTGTTTTAGCCCAGAAATTTGAAATAAAATGCTGGTCATTTTAAAAGTTCAAGAACTCTTTAGGTCCCGGGAAGGATTTGTGCATGATGTTCTGAAAAGGCGAAACAGAAGCCATTTATGAAATGTCGTTATTAACAAAACGATTTTGATGAGTATTTCGATCTACTGAGCTAAAGCTATGCTGGTTTGCCTCAAAAATAAAATAAGTGAACATTGTTAGAAACAGTTAGATGTTGAGAAACCACAGCTCCCATATCTCCAAACCCTTCCAGGTCCCTGTGCGTAAACACAAATAAGAAGTGGCCTTTCAACAGAACAAACCTGTATTCCTCAGCCTCACCCGGAAGTCATATTTATGGCAAAAGGAATAGCTGAACTGGGAATAGTGATGCCTTTCTGGGGCTCCTGGTTTCTAGTCTTCCCATGGGAATTGGTTTCCAAAAGTCCTGCCTTGCTTCCCAGCTTTCTTTAGCTTTCTTTTCTATGTGTGTGAGATGTTGCATATAATATCAGGTATATCTCAGCCTCCTCCAAATTCAGCAGTGTTGACTGAGCAGAGACTGTGAACTGAGTCATCTAGTCATCCCCAAATCTTGCTGTCCTCCTGTAACTGTAGTCCCAATGGCCTAAGTCAAGACCAGCATTGCTGTCCTCTGTTTTCTGAGCCCTCAGCCATCAGGGCACTATACTCAACATGGCGCTGACTGCCTGTAATACTGCAGTAGCCCCTAACTCGGTCCCCTGGTTCTGTTCTTGTCCTCCTGTTTTCCACTCAGCAGCCAGGGTGTCCCTTCAAATAATAGAAACCCAATAATGTAAAATGGGGCAGCTGCTGTGGAAAAGGATATGGCATTTCCTCAAAAATTAAAAATAGAATTACCATATCATCTAGCAATTTCACTTCTGAAAGCAACCCAGCTGTGCATCCACACCTGAATGGGTTAACAAAATCCAGTTCAGTTGGCCCTCCATATCCTTGAGTTCCACATCCATGGATTCAACCAGCCACAGGGTGACAATATTTGGAAAAAAAGTGTCTGTATTGAAAATGTGCAGACTCTTTTTCCTTATTATTCCATAAACAGTGAATATAACAACTATTTACATAGCATTTACATTGTATGAGGTATTATAAGTAATCTAGAGCTGATTTAAAGTATACGCAAGGATGTGTGTAGGTGACATGCAAATACTATGCCATTTTATATCAGGGACTTGAGTATCTTTGGATTTTGGTATCTGCAGGGCGTTCTGGAACCAATCCTCCACTGACACCGAGGGACATGTGTATTCATACGATGGGATAATATTCAGTCTTGAAAAGGAGGGAAATTCTGACACATACTACAACAGGGACAAATCTTGAAGACATTATGCTTAGTGAAATAAGCCCATCACAACAGGGCAAATATTAATACTATGTGCATCCACTTATATGAGGTTCCTAGGATAGTCAAATTAGTAGAGTTGGAAAGTGGAATGGTGGTTGCCGGGGCTTTGGGAGGAGGGAGATGAGTTGCTGTTTAATGGGTACAGAGTTCTGGTTTTGCAAGATGAAAAGAATTCCGCGGAAGGACGGTGGTGATAGTAGGATGATGTGAATGCACTTAGTGCCACTGTGCACTTAAAAATGGTTACGATGGAAAATTTCATGTTATGTGTCTTTTACTGCAAACAAACAAACAAACCCAATAAAGTCACTTCCCTGTCCTCAGTCCTCCAGCATTCCCATCACGCTGAGAATAAGAGCCACGATCAACAAGGCTCCAGCCCTGGCTAAGGTACCCATGTGATCAGCGTCCCCTCTTGATGGCACTTATGCCCCTTAAAGTGCCCCGAAGCCTGTTCCACTTCGGGCCTGTGTGTTTGCTGTTTGTTCTGCCTGGAACTGTTTCCTGCAGATACTCACATGACTTACCTGCTCAATTCCTTTAAGCTTCTACTTAAATCTCGTTCTCAAAAGGACTTTCTGGACAACTTTATCTAAGACAGCACCCTTATCCCTCTATTCTCTTAACCTAGGTTCTTTTTCTTCATAGCATTTCTCACTCCCTGACATTATTTTGTATATGTATTTGTTTATCTATTTATTTTCTATCTCCCCAACAGGAATGTTAGCTCAATGAGACAAGGATGTTGTCTGTCTTATTTGTCACTGTGTCTGGTCCCACTGAATATTTGTTGAATGAATGAATAAGTGAATGAATGAACCAGCACTCTGAGGGGGTGCAGCAATCAGTACTGGAGGGTCTACCAGGCAGCCGTAGCAGCGATTGCTGGCTGTGGTCCCTCGTGCGGCCGGCCAGCCCCGCCCCACTCAGCCTGGCTCAAGGCCACCCTGCGTGCTTGGGGAGGCTGAGGAGTAGGACTATTATCACCTTCTCTTGTTGCTTGTAGTGGCCTGACATTCTTCAGTTTACACTTTCCTCTTTCCATCCCCTGTCTGGATCTCTGCCTTGCAACCTGGCTTTCAAGGAATTAAAATCTGAGCTGCCACCTACACATTTTTGACGAAGGCGGGCCCAGTTGCGTATAGAGGATTGCATGCAATTATCACCACCCGTAGCGGAGGTGCCGGTCACTTTATTGAATTTTGTTCGAGAAAACGCATGTCCACTGTTTCTACTTCAGGCTTCAGTGCTCGTTTGCCTCTTCTCTTGCCTTGAATCCTTGAGGACCAAACGTGTTTTCAATTCAGACCTAAACCTTGGCTTTGACTCTTCACCTCTTCCTCCTAGACCCAAGTGACTCTTCCTCTGCAGCTGGACTATACTCTAATACTTATTTAATACACCAGAGCCATTCCTGTGGCAGTAGGTGCTATCACCTGGAGTAATCTGCCCGCATCCACACCAGAACAGCTGTGATGACCTGTCGGCTCTCCCTGGGGTCACTTTAACTTTGTTTTGGTCTCTGGGCTCCAGAGCTGATATCCAGCCCAGATACATTTGCGCTTGGAAAGCTGATCACACACATATGGTCGAGTGGAGGTGTTTTTTGTTTTTTGTTTTTTTTTTCTTTTTGTTTCACCCATTTAAGCCAGAGTGTCTAGGCTGGAATGCATTTCTAAGGCTTTTGCTAAAATATCATAAAGTGAGTTACTGGATGTATAAATTGGAAATTCATAAAATTCTGTTTCTAAACTTGAAGGTTGTCAGGGCTTAGTTTTGGCCAAACTGGGGCGGCTTCTTAGAGGAAAAGATGTTTAAGGTGAGACTAGAGGAGGAGTGGGTCTTATCTGAGCAAAGCAGAGAGGAGGGAAAACAAAACGGGCTTGGGGATCTGCAAGCAATTGAGCAGAGCTGGCCTCCAGAGGTGGGGGTGGATTTTTGTGGGACATTGAGAGGGTAGAGAAGAGTTCAGGTCCTGATGGCTGGATAATCCGTGTTAAGGATTCAGAATCGTATTCTGAGGACAACTGGGAACAACCCAAGTATTAAAAGCTAAAGAGCAATATGATGATTATTACATAGTTATAAACGATGACATGTCCTATGGGGTAGACTATGTAGATTAGGCAAAATGTGGAGGTAGTTTGAACAAGGGTATGGAAATTGCAGTGGAGAAAAGTAGACAGATTTTTTTTAAATACAATTTTTAAAAAACTTTTTATTTATTTATTATATTTAAAATAGGCTCTATCTTTTAGAGCAGTTTTAGGTTTACAGAAAAATCATGCAGAGGTCCATATGCCACTTTCCCCCAACCCCTGTCACGAGCACCAAGTTTCCCCTGTTGTTAACATCCTGCATCAATGTGGAACCAATATTGCTAAATTATTATTACCTACAGTCCAGAGTTGGCTTTAGGGTTTGCTTCTTTGTGTTGCATAGTTCTCTAGGCTTTGACATATGCACAGTGTCAGGCATTTAGCATTATAGCTCCCACACTATACTTTCCCTGCTCTAAAAATCCGTGCTCCACACGTTCATCCCTTCCTCTTCCTCCTGAAACCCTGAAATCACTGATCTTTTCACTGCCTTATGGTTTTGCCTTTCCAGAGTGTAATAGAGTTGGAATCACACAGTACACACAGCTTTTTCAGCTGGCTTCTTGCACTTAGCAATATGCACTTAAAGTACCTCAAAGTCTTTTAGTGGCTTGATAGCTCATATTTAAACAAAAGACTTTATATTTTACAGTGGTTTTACATTCACGGCAAAATTAAATGGAAAGTACAGAGATGTCCCGTATACCCTCTGCTTTTTTTTTTAATTGCTGAATAACATTCCACTGTATGGATGTATCACAGTTTGTCTATCCATTCACCTATTGAAGGGCATCTTGCTTGCTTTCAGTTTTTGTCACTTATAAATAATATTGCTATAAATATTCATGTGCATGTTTTTATACAGATATAAACCTTCCACTTACATGGGTAAATATCTAGGAGTATGATTGCCAGATCATACAGTAAGCCCATGGTTAGCCTTGTAAGAAACTGTGTTAGCAAACTGTCTTCCAAAGTGGCTGTGCTGTTTTCCATTCCCACCAGCAATGAATGAGAGTTCTATTCCTCCATCTCTCTGTCGGCATTTGGTGTTGTCAGAGTTTTGGACTTTAGCCATTCTGATAGGTGTGTAGTGATATTTCATTGTTGCTTTACTTTGCAATTCCCTAATTACAAATACTATTGAGCATCTTTTCAAATGCTAGTTTGCCATGTTTATATCTTCTTTGGTGACATGTCTAATCATGTCTTTTGCCCATTTTTAAATTCAGTTGTTTTCTTATTGTTGAGTTTTTAGTGTTCTTTTTATTTTGGATTCCAGTCCTCCATCAGATATGGGTTTTGCAAAAAATTTTCTGTCAGTCTGTGGCTTGTATTTCCACTCTTTTAACAGTGGCTTTTGCAGAGTGAAAGTTTTTAATTTTAATGAAGTCCAACTTACCACTCTTTTCTTTCATGGATCATGCTTTTGGTGACTCTAAAGCGTCATTTCCAAACCCAGCACACCTAGCTTTCCTCCTACTATTATACCGTCCAGGAATTTTATAATCTTGTATTTTACATTTAGGCCTATGATTCATTTTAATTAATTAATACGAGTTAATTTTTTGTGAAAGGTATAAAGTCAGTGTCCAGATTGATTTTTCTGCACATGGATGTCCAGTTGTTCCAGCACTATGTGTCAAAAAGAGATCCTTTCTCCACTGCATTGCATCTGCTCCTGCCAAAATCAGTTCACTGTACTTCTGGGCTCTCTTATCTGTTCCACTGACGTCCATCTTTCACCAATGCCACACTTTGTCTTGATTGCTGTAGCTTTATTATTAAGTCTTGAAGTCGAGTAGTGATAGTACTCTGACTTTGTTCTTCTCATTCAGTATTATGTTGGCTATTTTGGGTCTTTTACTTTTCCATATAAACTTGGGAATCAGTTTGTCAATATCTATGAAATAACTTGCTGGAATTTTGATTGGCATTGCATTGAATCCACAGATCAAGTTGGGAAGAACTGACATTTTAACACTGTTGAGTTTTCCTATCCGTGAACATGTATTACTCTTATTTGTAAGTATTACTCTTCATTTATTTAGATCTTCTTTGAATCTTTCATTAGAATTTTATGGTTTTCTTCAGATAGATCTTGCACATATTTTGTTAGATTTGTACTTCAGTATTTTAGTTTGAGGAGTACTACTGTGAATGGTGTTGTGTTTTTAATTTCAAATTACAGTTGTTCATTGCTGGTATATACGAAGGCAACTGGCTTTTGTATTAACTTTTATCCTTACTATAATTGCTTCTTAGTTCCAGGAGGGTTTTGTTGTGGTTGATTCTTTGGAATTTTCTACACAGACAGTCTTAGCATTTGTAAATAAAGACAGTTTTCTTTCTTTCTTCCCAATCTGGATACATTTTATTTCCTTTTTTTATTTTATTTCATTCAATAGGATTTCTAATAGGATGTTGAATAGTATGATGAGAAAGCCTATCCTTGTATTGTTCCCAATTTTAATAGGAAAGTATTTTATTTTTCACCATAATTATGATGATATTTATCCAGAGGATTTTGGTAGACTTTCTTTACCAAGTTGAGAAAGTCTCATGTAGTCCTAGTTTCCTGCAAGTTTTTATCATGAATGAGTGTTAGATGTTGTCAAATGCATTTTCTGCATCTATTGATACCACCATATAATTTGTCTTCTTTAGCTTATTAATGTGATAGATACTACTAATTGATATTTGAATATTGAACCAGCCTTGCCTGGGGTAAGTTTCACTTGGTTGTGATATATAATCTTTTTACACAGTGTTGTATTTGATTTGCTAATATTTTGTTGATGATCTTCGTGTCTATGTTCATGAAAGATATTGGTCTTTCTTGCAATGTTTTTGCCTGGTTTTGGTCTTAGAGTAATGCTGGCCTCATAAAGTGGGTTAGGAAGTGTTCCATTTGCTTCCGTTTTCTGAAAAAAGATTGTTGAGAATTGGTATAAATTTGCTTTTTAAATGTTTGGTAGAATTCATCAGTGAAACCATCTGGAAGGCTTTTTGTTTTTGGAAGTTTATTAATTACAGATTCAATTTTTTAAATAGATATGGGTCTATTCAGTTTATCTATTTCTTTTGAGTTTTGGTAGACTGTTTTAAGTCTTTCAAGGGATTGATACATTTCCTCTAAGTTATCAAATTTGTAAGCATAGAGTTGTGCATAATATTATTCTTTTAATATCTATGAGATCAGTAGTGATCCCATCTTTCATTATCTGGTAATAGTAGTTTGTGTCTTCAATTCTTTTTTTTCCCTTAAAGTTAGCCTGGCTAGAGGTTTATCAATTTTATTGATATTTTCAAAGAAAGAGTTTTTGGTTCCATTGATTTTCTCTATTAATTTCCTATTTTCAATTTCATTGATTTATACTCTATTTTTTATTATATCTTTTATTCTGCTTATTTTGGGTTTAATTTGCTCTTCTTTTACTAGTTTCCCAAGGATAAAAACTTATATTATTGAGTATAGATTGTCTCCTTTCTTTCTTTCTTTGCTTCTTTCCCTCCCTTCCTTCCTTCCTTCCTTCCTTCCTTCCTTCCCTCCCTCCCTCCCTCCCTCCCTCCCTCCCTCTCTCTCTCTCTCTCTCTCTCTCTCTCTCTCTCTCTTTCTCTCTTTCTTTCTTCTCTCACTATATTGCCCAGGCTGGAGTGCAGTGGCTCTTCGCAGGCATGATTATAGGACACTACAGTCTCAAACTCTTGGTCTCAAGTGATCCTCCTGCCTCAGCCTCCTAAGTAGATGGGACCACAGGCACATGCCACCACAGCCACCTTAGATTTATCTACTTTTCTAATATATACATTCAGTCTTATAAGTTTCCTTCTAAGCACTGCTTTTGCTGCATTCCACAAATTTTGAGAAGTTGTATTTTCATTTTCAATCAGTTCAAAATATTTAAAAATTTCTCTTGAAATTTTTGTCCTTGACCCATGTGGTATTTAAAATAATGTGTTTAATTTCCAAATATTTTGGGATTTTTTCAACTATCATTCTGTTATTAATTTCTAGTTTAATTCCAATGTTATCTGACAGCATAATTTGTATATGTTTTATTTTTAAAAATGTGTTAAGGTGCACTTTCTGGCCCAGAATATAGTCTCTTTTGGTGCATGTTCAATATGAGTTTGAGAAGAATGTGTACTTTTCTGTTGTTGAACGAAGTATTCTATAAATGTCAATTAGATCTAGTTGATCGATGGTACTATTCATTTCAACTGCATCCTTACTGACTTTCTGCCTGTTGGATCCGTTAATTACTGATAGAAAGGGAACAGATTTTTTAAAATATATACATATCTTGAAACTATAAACTTACAGAAGAATTTGAAATACAGTATAAAGAATTTAATTTTTCCTGAACTATTTGAGAATACATTGCTTATCTAATGTTCTACCACCCTTGAACACTTTAGGGTGTATTTCTTACAATAAGGACATTTTCTTACATTATCACAATACAACCATCTGCATCAGCTTCCCAGATTTTCTCAGTCAACAGTGCTAAGGTACATAAATAGACATATGCCTGTATGTATTAATCTACACGTGACATTTATATTCATTTCTGTATATTTCCATGTATCTAGGTGTGTTCACATCTATACCACCAAGTCCTAATGCAACACCTCAGGGTTCAATCTAGTTTCCTCCCTCTCCATGGTGGTCACTCTCTAAGGCTGCTGTCCCCAACCCCGGGGCTGCTGACTGACACGGGTCCGCAGCTGGCCAGGAACAAGGCCGTACAGCAGGAGGTGCTCAGCGAAGCCCCGTCTGCACCCACAGCTGCTCCCCATCGCTCGCATCACCGCCCGCCCCGCCCCCGTCAGATCAGTGGCGGCATCAGACCCTCACGGTAGCGAGACCCCCACCGCAAACTGCTCATGCGAGGGATCCAGGTTGTTGCTCCCCGTAAGAATCCAAGCCTGATGGTCTGAGGCGGAGCCGAGGCAGTGACATCTCTAGCACAGAAGAAAGAGAAAAGGCTAAATTATGCATGTATGGATATTTTTACTCAGAATGTGCGTGCAAATCTGTATAGGATGTAGAGGATTTCTGTAGAGGATGAGTCTGCATGTTCAGTTGTGACCTCTAATTACAGGATGACTTTGTCTCCTCAAGGAGACAAAGAGCTTCAGACCCAGACTCAGAGCTTCAGAAATCAGATCACTTAGCTTTTCTGCCTCCACTTAAGGTAAGGGCAGCTTAGGTAAAGGTACTAATTATAGTAGGATTTTTTTCTCATTGTGAGTAACTTAAACATCTCTCTATAACAGTGTTTTTGTAAGTATGGTCTTCAGACTTACTGTGTAAAAATCACTTGGGGGTGATAGTTAAGAATGCATACTGTGAGGACTACCCTGGACTTATTGCTAAAGTTGGATAAAGTAGAGGCTGGGTTGGGTGTGGCTGGAATCTATATTTTTAATTAACTGTTCAAAAGATTATTATGTACATACCATACGTAGACACACGTGTGTCTATGTGTATGTGTGCTTTCTATGTGCTAGGAGCACATGTTAATTATGCATGGGATTCATGCACAGACCCACATTCTCTGAAACATGTTCTATCCATGCCTCATTGAAGCACACTTTCATTTTAGCAATTCTTGCTCCCTTTCTTACCTAAATGCTAATATGCATAGTACAGAGAACAATAAAGTGACTTCCTGTTTATTACTCTGAGGGATACAGTTTATTTTCCAGAGGATTTTAGCAATACATTTCTACAGATTTTACCTTTGGTTGAATTACAGGGCTTGATTTTGTAATACTTACTTCCCAGTGAGGTCATAATCTATGAACTCTAAAAAAATAAATATCTTCACTGATTCATTGATTTTTTTTTTTCCTTAAGGGAAGAAGTATGTGAGTCAATGGTGAATAGGCAGAGAAAAATGTAAAGTTTCCAAATGTTGAAAAAGGGACAACATCACTCTGGGAGGCTGAGGTGGGCAGATCACTCAAGGTCAGGAGTTTGAAACCAGCCTGAGCAAGAG
>CAUYRT010020075.1:0-100740 GCA_963574885.1 Lepilemur ruficaudatus
TCAGCCTAGCTCACAGCAACCTCAAACTCCTGGGCTCAAGCGATCCTTCTGCCTCAGCCTCCCGAGTAGCTGGGACTACAGGCATGTGCCACCATGCCTGGCTAATTTTTTACATATATTTTTAGTTGGCCAATTAATTTCTTTCTATTTATAGTAGAGACGGGGTCTCGCTCTTGCACAGGCTGGTCTCGAACTCCTGACCTTGAGCTATCCACCCGCCTCAGCCTCCCAGAGTGCTAGGATTACAGGCGTGAGCCACCGCACCCGGCTATGTCATAATTTTTTGATAAAACAAAAAGAAAATAACATTCTAATACACATTTGGAACAAAATCTGAAGTAAGATATGATGAGATAATAGACAAAGACAATAATCTAATATGTGCAAATTTTAAATTTAGAAAACAAATGACATTCAATAAGATTTTGCATCAGCAAAATATGTTTATATTTAATGTTTTCTCATTTGGTGGAGTTTCTATGCTGAAGAGTGGTAATGCCATTAAACATTACTATCCTGTCGTGTTCTTTAAATATATTTTTTTTATTTTTTAAGTTGGAGAAAAAAGTGTTTTGACATGAACACAATGATAGGAAATATAACAATAAAATGAGTAAAGAATATATTTTACAAAAAATTTTATAATATATAAATTCTCATAGTTTTAGATTTTCAAATTTAGGTTTTAATAATTTAATAGAAAGTAATAATTGATTTTGATGAGTTTCTTTGAAAATTCCATTTGTATTTTGTGTGTGTTTTTCACAAATGATATTTCCAACCCTTTGGATCAATTGGGTTGGAGTCAACTCATATAATTCAAGAATTATGTCCCATTGAGTGCTTACTATATTACATTCAAAATGATTAAGGAACACCAATCCCTTTATCTAAAAGCACCATCAATCAAAGTCCTATATAGTTCTAGTCAGCATATTATTAGGTCAGTGAAAAAAATGCCAAAATTTTAAAGTATTATTAGATCCTGGTAAAATTTTGATCAGGCAAATTTTCTTTTTAGCTTTTTTTTTTTTTTTTTGAGACAGTCTCATTCCGTTGCCCTACCTAGAGTGCTGTGGCATTAGCCTAGCTCACAACAACCTCAAACTCCTGGGCTCAAGATATCCTCCTGCCTCAGCCTCCCGAGTAGCTGAGACTGCAGGCATGTGCCACGATGCCCGGCTAATTTTTTCTATATATTTTTAGTTGTCTGACTAATTTCTTTCTATTTTTAGTAGAGATGGGGTCTCGCTCTTGCTCAGGTTGGTCTCAAACTCCTGACCTCGAACGATCCTCCCGCCTTGGCCTCCCAGAGTGCTAGGATTACAGGCGTGAGCCACCATGCCCGGCCCAGGGAAATTTTCAATGTGTGGAATGTGATAAAAAAATTTCAGCTTAACCTTTAAGACGATGACATTGTAAATTTCCTATTAATACTTTGATTTCAAGCGTGTTGCAAATATTTTATGCATTAGCTTTTGAAAGGTTACTCAATTTGGTAATATAGTAATTCTTTTTGGTTAAAAAACACAATAATCAGAGATCAAGAGCTTTTATAGAAGCTTTTGATACTGGCAAAATATGTACACAATTTTATTCTACATGATAATAAATCTAAGTAGGAATATACCACCTTATTGACCAGAGGAGGAAAAAGTGCCTTAGAGGTGGTTTTATTTGTTTTATTGCTGTGAAATAGAGAAAATCTGAAGTATACAGGTTGAATTTGGCAAGTACAGTGATACAGTATGATATTGTTTATAAGTTAGTATTTTTTTGGCTGGTACTATGTAGATTGCTTTATCAAATAGGAAAAAGCTTGAACTTAAATATTGTTATGCAGTTGACAGGGTGTCTTATTATTCCTTGGATAGAATATGGATATACTAATATTGACATTTATGAAAATTAATTTTTAGTGATTGTGAGTTCTCAGCACCAAATTAATATACCAAAGCCAAATTTTTAGAAAACCCAAAGTTGACTTTTGAATATAGCATCATATTTTGCTCACTGCATGGACTCTTAGTCATTTTAATAACCTTTACACTGTTCAATATCCTTAAAGCCTATTTCCTCCTCAGGCCCTTCCTGGAGTCTACTCTACTGTAACAGATGGGCCACCTTGATCCAGTCTGATTCTCCCTGATAGCCATTTGGGAGATGTGGAGGCAAAACGAACAGCGATCTCATTTTTAAAGTGGGAAACCCAGGACAGAAAACTATAGAAATATAAGGATGAATGGAATAAATTCCATGAAATGTTATAAAGAAATAGCTGGATGCATACAGAGGAAGGATATCTGGCTTTGGGGAAATCTAGCAAAGCTTCTTGGAGGAAAATAACTTTTGGGGCATTTCTTATAGAAAGGGTATGACTTGGGTAGAAATGGGGGTGTCATGAGCATTCCGAGTGGAAGGCACAATAAAAGTAAAGATTCAGAGGTGAAAACGTGAAGGCTTTGAGTGGAGAATTACAGTAGCTTTTTTGGTTCCCATATATGATTTATGGAAGAAACCAAGGGAGAAAAATGAAAAGGTTAGGTGAAGGTCATTGCGGAGGGCATAGTTGTAATATAGGATGAACTTATTCTGTAGTCCACAGGGAGTCACTGGTCACGTCGGAAAGGATAATGTAATCAGAGCACCGCCTTAGGACAGAGCCTTCGTAAAGTTCGAAGTACAGCAGAAGGCAGGGTTGGAAAAGAAAGTTTCTGATGAGTTTCTCCCTCTGTTTTTAAGCTTGTTGCCTTATGTTTTGCATCCTCTTGTGGCCAAGGCATGCATCGCAAACAAAGTTAACATGGTCACTGCAAGCTACATCACACCAGCGCTAAAAGAATTGGAAAAGAGGCAAGTTTCAATCATTTTCAACAAAGTAAATAGCTCCGTGGTGGTGTTTTAATTTTATATCCAACTTTTCCTTTTTCCTCTTTCCACCTGTCGCAGTGTGGAAGAAGCTGGCATCACAATCATTGGCGAATTGGGATTGGACCCTGGTCTAGACCATATGTTGGCAATGGAAACAATAGATAAGGCCAAAGAAGTGGGAGCCACGGTGAGCCCTGTTTACACCCACAGTTCCATTTAGAAAAATATGAAAAAGTCTAGCTTCTTGTGTACGGAAATCATCTTTCTGTAATTTTGATTAAAGATAAGGCTATCACTCATACTTTAATTAGAAATTTCAAATAAAATTCTGTAATTGTAGAAACATTTGTGTAGTAAAACAATGTCCAAGTGTTAAGTAGAAACCAATTTTTAGAGAAATAGATTTCTCTATTGTAATATTTTGGCTTAATGGAAACTTTAGCCTGTCTTGGACATTCTGTAATAAGGTTTGACTTTTAAAAGTGGAAAAAAAATCTTTGGAACATCATCAAATCTGTTGGTGTATGAAGTATCTTCTGTACATGACAGAAATATGAAAATGTAAATATGTGTAAATATGTAAATATGATGGCTCAGATTAAATGTTTTAGCTTTTTCATGTGTGTGTGTGTATATATTTATATATATCTCACATATATAATTTGAATACAAAAATCAGTAGAAACTAACCAAGCAGAATTGAACTAATAGTCACTATCTCTAAAGGGTTTTTTTTTCCTTTTAATTTATATAAAATATATCCGTGACTTAATTAAATGGTGTTTGGCTTTCAGGATATATTTTTGAATGCCTTGGTAGTTTTAAGAAAGAAAAACTGTAGCAGGTTTACCCCATTCATGTCACTATCCTAAATTACTTGGATAACATATTCTCCTTAAGTTATTGATAATTCTCCCTCATTTTTTGATTCTTTAATTTACAGATTGAATCATATGTGTCCTACTGTGGTGGGCTTCCAGCCCCTGAGCATTCAGACAATCCTTTGAGGTATAAGTTCAGCTGGAGTCCAGTGGGAGTTTTGATGAACGTGATGCAGCCGGCCACCTACCTGCTCAATGGAAAGGTGAAGGAATAACATTGAAATGTAGTGCTATAAACCTGCAATAGCTGCCCGGGACAGTCCAGGCTCTTTCTCCTGATACTAAGACCCCTCGATAATGGCCTTGCTGACTGCCGCCCATCGTTTCCTCCCATATATCTTCTGTTCCATTTAGTGGGTTCTCTTCGCTGTTTCAGGCAAAGCTGGGTTCGTTCTTCCCTCTTTGCCTTCTGACAAGTTGTTTCTGCAGTTTGAAAATTCACTTCCCACCTTCTCTGTGTACATAAATACTGGTCATCTTTTGATTTATTTCAGCATGACAAACACTTACTGAATACTTACCATGTGCTGGAGTTTGCACAAGCCCCAGAGAAAGACTGTCACACTGAGTGAAGTTCCTGACCTCAAAACACTCACAGCTGGATGGGTGGATGGGGGTTAGCTCTCAGAATGGAGGGCTTAGTGGATCATTGAAAGAAACTGAAATTTCTTCCCCAGCTGCTGTGTAACAGAACATAAGAACTCTCTGAGTTTAGTATAATTTTCATCATTTTACAAGGAAACTACAGCTTAGAGAGACTGTCCGAGGTCATTTGGCTGGGATTCAAACCCAGGTCTACCTAACTCCAAAGCTCATTCTTTCTCCTTCTGCCAAACTCCTTAATAGCAGGAAAGACAGACCCTGGGATACATAACTATAACCTAATGGAAGAAGTTCAAAAATATGCTAAACTCCAGAGAAAAACAGATGGGAGGGCAATTGCTTTGGCCTTGGTGAAGAGGTGGGAGGTAGGTAGGGTGGGAGAAGGAAAACATGGAGAAGAAGATGTGCTTGGCCTTGAAGGATAAGACCATGCTAGCCAGGCAGGGACATGGCCACTCATGATACAGCAAGTTTAAAAGGGAGAAATCAGGCGTAGGGAGCGCAGATAACTCAGCCACAGTTAAAAGTCTAGCAAGTGGCAGAGCCACTATCCAAATCACATCGTAGTTTATGCTCTTAACCACAAGGAAAGTCTCAAAAATGGGGAAAAAATGTGAAAAGGCTGAGGGTACCTCTTTGAATTGTGTGTCTGAGGCACCTCACCCACCTTATCCTCCTGGCCCTGCGGGGAGTGATGAGTACTATGATCAGACATATGCCTTAAAAAGATTATTCTGGCATCAATATTATAAATTCGCAATGTATCTGTGAATATAAATGTATTTCAGGAGTAAAGAGTAAAGTGAAAACATTTTTTAAGAAACAAGGTGAATGCTATGATGGGCCATGGTCTTTTGTGCCCATGGTGTAGAGCGTGCCTCACAGCCTGGGCTGTACATTGGAACCACAAGGGAGTTTTAGAGTCACTGTTGCCTGAGCCTCATCCCCAAAGTTTCTGATTTGCCTGGGTTTGGAGATTTTTTTTTTTTTATCTCCCCAGGTGATTGTAATGTGCAGCTGAATTTGAGAACCACTGATTTAATAATCAGAAGACTACAGCTGCACGTAAAATGCTGCTAAACAAATAGGACACTTTTAGATTGATGCTGGAAAGATACAGGTTTCAGAATAATAAGCAGGACCAATGAGTTCTGGTACAAGCTCTGGCATCCCTCATAGTGTCACCAAAGACCAGGCAGTTGTAAAGGTCCACTGGACGTCAGTCTCCAGACATGTAATGTGAGCGCTGACATTCCCTCTAATTCACCAATTCTATGAATCATGGCGGTCCGGGCCAGAATCCCAGTCTGATGTTCTACCAAGCACACATCCTCTTACATGCCACGGCCTGTCTCCCGTGCGTGTCAACAGCTCCTTCTACCTCTTCCAATTTTGGAAAAGAGACTGGCCTACATTTGGTATAAACTAACAAGTGAAGGCAGGAAAAATTCTTTCTTCAATAGAGTAAAAC
Organism: Lepilemur ruficaudatus; assembly: GCA_963574885.1. NCBI lineage: Eukaryota > Metazoa > Chordata > Mammalia > Primates > Lepilemuridae > Lepilemur > Lepilemur ruficaudatus. Next base: position 5,827 of record CAUYRT010020075.1, read on the forward strand.
GCTTATTTCCGAGAGGCCTTAACAATGATAAGGAAGAGAACAATGACAGGGCCAAGAGGTGTAACCCATGTCACAGAAAGAGCAAGGGACTTGATGTCAGTGGTCCTGGCTTTGTGCTCTAGCTCTGCTGTTGCTGGTCGGGTGAGCTTTGGCTTCCTTGTCTGAAGGTAAGGACGGTAACACCAGCCTTCCAGGGGTCTTGCTCAGTGAGATCATACAGATTACAGTCTGCCTAATTATCAGGCATGGATTATCAGCAGATTATCAGGCATGTTATACATCTAGCAAATATTAGCTACATAAAGAAATTGATAGTCATGAGAGTTCAGGAAAAGTAAGAGGCTGTTTTCAGGTAGCAGAAGTTGTGTTTGTTGAGTTTGAAGTTTTCCCCTTTCATCCTGAACCTCTTTTGTAAAAAGGAGTGCTTTCTGCATCTCCCTGACACTGTGGAGGATATCAAGAGAAAACATGATGCTTTTCTTTTCTTTGTTACAGTACTTTTTTCAAGGTCCCACTTGAGTTTCCTCTTGTGGATGGAGCTTTTTCTGACCACTCCAGCCCCTGTTCACGATTATTTTGTCTGAACTCAAAATGTCAGACACTTTGATTGTCTGTGTCTAAGAGTTTCCCTGGTGCTGCATTATTTACTCAGTAGTTCAAGTGTATCAGCCTGTCTCCCAGCCCAGCTTGTTAAACTTCTTAAAGCCTCTCTTGTATTCTTGTCCCTCCTCTCCGTCTGCCACCTCCACAGAGCAGGCCTTAAATAATTCACAGATTCATAATGGGAGGGCCAGGTGACCTCTCTGGCTTCTGCTTATAGCAGAAGCCTTAAACTTTTCCAGACATTAGGCAGTGTCGTATAAATTAGGACATATCTCGTTTTCCGGTATCCTTGTAGCTTCCAGCCACTTGTGTTTCTGATTTGATTCCTAACACATCTGCTTTCCTCCCACATAGTTGGAGACAGTGATTTCATCTTCTCTTGGTTTTGTTCCCTGCACAGGTGCTGGTTACTTTCTTACATTGGTGGCATCTGGGAGTGACATGGCAGAGCTCTGCCATCATCTCTTTCAGCCTCCTCTCCCCATCTACCCCAGCTAAACATATACTCTAAGTGAGAACTGTGCTTGTTCTGCAAAGGTAGCTCTAGGATAAGTTTTCTAGCTTCTTTCCATCGCCAGCCACCACCTTAATGCAGCACCCAAGCCCTTGGAAATCAAGAGCTACCGCTGATCTCCTTTTGCCTGCAGCCATTCTTAGTGCCGTTTTCAGACGCATTGCTGGTGGCATGATCTGGAACACTGCACTTTGTCAATATCCCTTTCAAAATACCAATCCAGAAATAAGCACGATTCAGGGGACAGTGTGATGTAGAAGAAAGAACATGGACATTGGAGTCAGATAGACATGAGTTCAAAATCTGCCTCTGAGTGACTCTCTCAGCCTCAGTCTTCACCTGTGAAAATTGAATTGCATGGATTACAGATAGTGTAGACAAGGCACTTGGCACACCGTGGGCCCCGAATAAGTGGTTATATATTTCTTGTGTTAAATTCCTTGTTAGTTGAGTGATCAAGCTTACTGCATATTTGTTCTAAATTGGATATTTGTTCTAAAACATATAACAATGTCTCACAGTGGTTGGTAGGAGTGTGTGCATGAATGCGTGTGTGTGTGTGTGTGTGTGTGTGTGTGTGTGTGTGTGTGTGTGTGTGAAGGAGTTGGACTTAGAGAAGCTGCAACAGCAGTAAAGAGCCTGAGCATTGTCAGGGCAGAAGGAAATGCATATTATCTGCAAAATAAATAAATGTGTCTTTCTGTCTTCATTCAAATCATTAATAAAATATTAAACAGGGTAGGACTTATTATTGAACCACATGGTGTGCCACTAGAAATAGAACTCTGAATTGATATCAAATGATAATGATTACCCAGTAATTTTGGGGTCAGGTTGCTTTCTTTTGTGAAAGTAATGCAGATAACCCTAAAAGGGAACAAACTGCTGTAACCCCACATGTGCCTTTTCAATGTTCCTCAGGTTATTAATGTCACAGGGGGAGTATCCTTTCTTGATTCAGTTACGTCCATGGATTATTTCCCAGGGTTAAATTTGGAAGGCTACCCTAACAGAGACAGTACAAAATATGCTGAGATTTATGGCATTCCATCTGCTCACACTCTGTTGCGGGGGACGCTGAGATATAAGGTAAGCAACTGAATTTCAGATTAAACATGTTGCCAGTTTTGATGTAAGTGATGTGCACACTTCATTTTTCTTAGTAATCAAAATAATTAAGATGATAAACCAAGTTGGAACCTATTTTCTCAGGAATTCTTTGATTGAATGTTTTAGGAGACTCAACTCAAAATAGCAAAAAGGGAATTTATGGACTCATTAGGAGTTGGGGACAGGCAGGGGGCAGCTTCAGGCTTAGTGAGATTTTGAGGTCAGGTGACCTCACCAAGATGCGATTTCTCTTCACCTCGGGGCTCTTCCTCTAGTATTCACTGCAGTCTCAAGTTTTGTGCAGTGGCAGAATGGTGATAGCATTCTCAGCTTCTCAGAGCCCCTGAGATTCAAATCTAGTAGGAATGTAAAACTACATCTTTTTGGCAGCTAAAAGCATAATTTTTGTCTCATTAGCTGGGACTGATCTCCGAGGTCAGTGGGATAAAATGTGCCAGTCAGCTTTGCCCTGTTGTGTGTCCCTAGAGCTGAATATGGAGTTAATGGCACTGGAAACTCATGGATTAGGGCTGGGAGAAAGGGACAAGGTAAAAGCGGATTCCTCGAAGCAAATCTGAAATATTTTTAAACCACAAAATGGGGAGTACTTTCTAGAAGCATGAATACAAATGCCTATTACACATTGGGCACAAAAGAGCAGTCCGTAACAAGTGACCAAATCAAGTGACAGTTTCCTAGCATAACAAATTATCACAAACTGGGTGGCTTGAAACAATAGGAATTTATTCTCTCACCGTTCAGGAGGCCAGAAGTCTGAAATCAAGGTGTGGTAGGGTTGGTGCCTTGTAGAGGCTTGGCCTGTAGACACATCAGTCCAATCTCTCCAGGGGTCTTCCTATCACCTTCTTTTGTGAGCCTCACTGTGTTCTGTCCTCTTTTTATAAGGATGTCAGTCACAGGTTGATCTTGTATCGAGGTGTTTAACTAATTATATCTGCAAATATCCAAATAATATCATATTCTGAGCCTCTGGGTGTGCATAAATTTGGGCCTACTACATGTACTCAACCTACTACAACCAGCATACCAGTATTTAATACTGTGTCTCTCAAAATCAAAGATCTGATTTCAGATCTGTCTGGTGAGATTTCCTGGCTAAGGCCAAGGAGAGGGGGATCTGTCTCATGTGTGTTATCTGGTATTCACTAATTATGTTTTTTTCTGGAAGATGTAATACACACAGACCTGTCAGTGATGACTCCTGAATTTTTCTGCATGCTCTCCCCTTGCTCTCTCTTACCATTTTTGTGACTATTACCTTTGCCTGGAACTTTTCCTGAAGATATTTGCACCACCTGCCTCACCCTCTTCGGGCCTTGTTCTCAGTGAGGCTCTCCATGCCTTGCTATTTCAAATGACAACTTCCTCACCCTGGATGCTTCCTGTCCCCCTTCCCCATGTGAAGTAGGCATCCAGAATCAGTGGACACTGGGGTGATGTTCAGGTTTGAGAGGGAATAATTGAAAACATTAATCTATGAGTGGAGATTTTTGACATACGAAGTTTGGCCTCTGGTTGTCTCATTTTCTACCTTTTATTTATATTGCCTGATGTCTACCTTTTATTTAGCACTATTTTATATGTGTGTATTTATTGTATATATTTAAAGTATACAACATAATGTAATAGAATATATGTAGAAAGTAAATTGGTAACTATAGGGAAGCAAATTAACATATCCATCATCTGACATAATTACTCTTTTTTTGGTGGCAAGAACAGCTAAAACCTACTGATTTAGCATGAATCCAAATTATAGCACAACTTAATTTCCTATAGCCCTCATGTTGTATATTAGATCTCCAGACTTTTTCATCTTCCATATCTGCTACTTTGAATCCTTTGACCTACAATCTCCCCATTTCCTTCCCCCAACCCTGCCCCTGGTAACCCACTGTTTTATTCTCTTATCTCTGCATATTTGATTTTTTAAAATTCTACATATAAATGAGACAAAGCAGTATTTTTCATTTTGTATCTCACTTATTTCACTTCACATATTGTCTTCTAGTTTCATCCTCTTATCTTTTCTTAAAGAGAAGACAGCCACCGTTTTTCTTACTCTTTAGAGCTTCTGTTATGTTTATGAGCACTTAGCATTTACTCAGTATTTTTTGTTATATTTTTCTTGGCTCCCAAAATAGATTGTAAGCTCCTGGAGGGCAGCTACTAGTGCTCTCATGAATCTGATGTCTTCACTGTCTAGGCATCAAATGAGACATCAATGATCATACTTAAATAGATCTTGGAACTGTGACTCTTCCACCAGCCTTAAGAACAGCAGAAATTCTAGTCTGAATTGATGGCATACTATCCCCAGAACTGGCAGACTTCTGTTTTATTCAATTTCTCTTTTTCTTGTTTTTTTTTTTGGTCCAGGAGTAAGGATTTTATGATAGCTTTCAATATAGTCTTTTGCCAAACATGTAGATGCAGGAATAAAGGATTTTAATAGATTTAAGATTGACTAAAGCTCTCAAAAATGTGTATGGTTGAGAGCCATCCCCCCAGAATGATGGAAGATGTCACAGTGTTCATAACCACAAGGCCATCATCCTGGGCAGGGCCAGCAGCCCTTTAGTAACCCTAATATTCTTCCCAGTGTTGGAGAGGAGGCACTGTTATTCCAGTGTGATAGAGAGAGGTTAGCCATGCCCCTTCTCTGCCTGCCTGTCACCTGCTTGGCCTTTCAGACCTACCTTAGTAACACCTTGATGTGGGATCCTCCCTCACTCCTTCCCCTTTAACTGTTTCCCTCTGTCACAGCTCCTATAATATTTTGGTAGTTGAGTCATCAGTGGTCACGTGCTTTTTCTCATTATGGGCCAGACATTACATTTGACTTACCCCACCTCCTGGGCTGCAGTTCCTTCATGGTGGGGTCTGCATTTCCATCTCTGTGACCTTAGTCCCTGGCACAAGTCTGACACATGGCAGAAGTTTGCTAAATGCTTCTTGATGAATAAATAAATTCACTTCTAGAGGTCAGCATGAAAATATATTTCTGAGCTCAAGCAATAGCTCAGAAATCAGTATTTTTGATGTTGGATGAAGGGATCTCTAGTACCTATAAGACCTTAAAAGCTAGAAGCAAGCTAAACAACCTAGAGGTATTACTTTTTTGTTTCTCCTTTTTTGAAGTATATTTGCATTGAGTTAGAGAAAACAATTGCAAATTCTTTTTTTAGTAACCTCTGAACAGTATGAATAATATAGCCTTTCAGAAAAGTTAAAATTACTAGTTGACCACGTGTTTAATGGTGAAATCTCTCATGGCTTACAGGAACTCTTCTACATTTTAATAACTTTGCTCCCTGAAATTATTTATCATGCTTCTTCTTCTCTCTCTCTCTGTCTGTCTGTCTCTCTCCTTGAGCAATAATTGCAGCAGCTACAGAGCTTCTTATTTTAGTTCTTCCTTGCCATTTGCACGGAGAAGGACAAACCATTATGGTCTTTTTCCTTCACTTCATCTGTCATCCAGAATCTATTTATCCAGCCATTTGTGCTCCTTTAGCAGATTGAAATGCTGGAATGTTAAATAATGGGATGAGGGCATGGACATGAAGGATATGCACACTAATATAAATAATATAGTATAGTACAGTATAGTATAATATAATAATATAAATATATAATTTACATGCTTTCTATACATATAGTCCAACAGCTGAATAAACAAGTACCATTTTTTTTTTGAGACAGTGACTTGCTCTGTCTCCCAGGCTAACTGCAACCTCAAACTCCTGGGCTTGAGTGATCCTCCTGCCTGAGCCTCCCAAGTAGCTGGGACTACAAGTGTGTACCACCACATCTGGCTAATTTTTCTATATTTTGTAGAGATAGGGGTCTTGCTGTTGCTCAGGCTGGTCTTGAACTCCTGACCTTAAGTGATCCCCCTGACTCAGCCTCCCAAAGTGCTAGGATTACAGGCGTGAGCCACCTAACCAGCCAATTAATTACAGTTTGTGTTAATTGCTACGAGAGAGGTATGTGCAAAATGCTGTGAGAAGAAAGGAGTGTCCACTCACCTAGGAGACTCAGAAAATGTGCTGCACTGGGTTTTGAGGGAGGAGTAAACATTTCACAGGCAAAGAAGTGTAGACAACATATTCCAAGCATGGGAGCAGCACGTACAGAGGTCCTGGTCCCTGGGAAGGCACAGCACTTTTGGGGGATAGTGAAAGGCAAAGATGACGATGGGCAAGTCAGGCTGAAGAGGCACATTGTGATGGGTTTTATATAATATACCAAGGACCTCAGGCTTGCCCTGTAGACAATGAAGAACACATGAGGAATTTTTATTACAGTGGTGATATCATATCTACATTTTGGAAAAATCTCCTTGGTTCCTACCTCTTTTCCTGCTCCCTATATGCCTTGGGGTGGTGACTCTCAATCAATAGAATGGGTTATCTGCTTTTATGAGGATATTCTTACAAATCCCTCCTTCCATTATAAGAAAGAGGTCAACTGACTAATGTATTAAATAATTTTCTGCTAAACTGACAGCATGTAACATATAAGGAAATTTACCCTTATGCTGCTGGTAAAGACCACGAACATTTTACCCAGAAACAGAAGGAAAGATCCAAATTTTAAAGGTCTCTTATATAAATCAATGGAATTATTAAGACATTATTGATCTCAGTTTAAGCTTGGAAGTGATTCTATCCATATCAGCAACACAAATGACTATTTTGAGCCTGTTTTCTAAATTAGTTACAAAGATAGTTCCCTCTTTTCAAAAAAAGCTTTGCTGTTTTTTCCTTTGAAGAGAATATCTGCATAGACTGTTTATTAATTCTTGTTTCAGGGATATGCCAAAGCTTTGAATGGATTTGTAAAATTGGGTCTTATAAGCAAAGAAGCATTGCCCATCCTTCGACCTGAGGCCAACCCTCTCACCTGGGTGAGTGACTCCAGAATTCTGTGCTGTTTGCTCCTCTTAAGAAATGCCTTTTGAAATGGTCAGGGATGAACTCTGCTTTGCACCAACAAAAGTACTCTTTCTGTAGCTCGCATCCAGGAAGATAAGCCCTAACCCAAAAGTTCCTTTCCTTACACTGTTATGGGAAGATAGAGAGGGCTCGGAGCTCACACATCAGGCCTGTTGCCTGCAGCACCTTATACAATTTGATCACTTCCCTGAACTCTGAGATCCACTTGCTCTCTGCACTGGGCTCCAAGCTCTTCCAATTGTCTAAGTGGTGACCCAGTGACAAGAGTCACGTTGGCCTCCTGAAAACAATAATCCAGGACAGATGCTGGTGTATCACAGAACTGGATTCCCAACCTTCAAATCCTATCAGTCCTTTCATTTGGCTATTTATAGCCATGAATAATTTAAGTTTCAGTTACTAAGTTTATGCCTTTATCTGTGTTGTAACAAAATCTTAGGGCCTCGGGGTTAGAAGGAACTTTGGAGGCTTGGAACTGAATATAGAGTAAAGCTTCTGCTAACTGCCAGAAATTAACTCAGTATAAGCTGGTCATTCAGTTTAAACCAGTGTGCCCATAATCCAATGGAAATGCCAGAAATGTATCACAAAGAGAAAAGGACCAATATTACGAATCCCATTAAATCTCGAAACAAACAAACAAAAAAAACCTTTGGTATTCTTGCTATCCAGTTGCTTTTAAATTCAGTATTTTGTGTATCTGTGAACCTTTCCCATCTAAGTTTTACCTTGTGTAAGTTTACTTGTTGGACAGGAGTGAATAAATATCTGCAGAGAGAATCTGAGGTTGAGGCAGCTGGCTTGCGAAGGTTGGTGCAGGCATTCTTAGCGTGGTCCCAGTTTCCTGGCTGCTATAGTCTAAAACAGAGGTCAACAGACTTTTTTTGTAAAGGACCAGAGTGTAAATATTTTAAGCTTTATGGGCCATACAGTCTCTGTCAGAACTACTCCAGTTCTGCCACAGACAATACATAAACCTATAAGCATGACTGTGTTCCATAAAATTTTTTTTTTTTTAAATGTTGCCCAGGCTAGAGTGCAGTGGCACGATCACGGCTCACTGCAAACTCCAAGTCCTGGGCTCCAGTGATCCTTCTGTCTCAGTATCCCAAGTGGCTAGGACTACAGGCATGTGCCACCACACTTGGCTAATTTTTAAATTTTTTGTAGAGATGGGGTTTTGCTATGTTGCCCAGGCTGGTTTTGAACTTCTGGGCTCAAGTGATTCTCCTGCCTCTGCCTCCCAAAGTTTTGAGATTCCAGGTGTGAGCCATCACTCCCAGCCTAATAAAACTTCTATTTAATATTTAATAAAAAGGTGATAAGCCAAAGTTGGCCTGTGAATCAGTTTGTTCACTCCTGATCTAGGGCATAACTTTTTTGGGGGGAACCCAGAAAATGTCTTGCTTAGAAAGTAGAAAAAGATATGGCCACTGTCTAAGTGTTTTTGCTTTGAGATTTTATTGACTGCAAGGTCTTTCTCATCTCTTCAACCTACAAAAGAACTCTGGTTGCTACTGGCAACCACAGCAGTAAGGTAAGTCTTTTCTACTTTATCCTGGCCAAGATTGACTGCTGGAGATGAAGGGATAAGGGGTAAAAAAAAGTGATGGAGAGGATTCACAAGGCAGAAAGTGTGCTGGCAAATATAGTACCATCTGTTTAGTATTGAGTTGACCCATTTTCATTGCTGAAATATCCTGGAATACCGTGCACTGACTGGTGTGTAGGTGTGCAGACATGTGTGTATGCATGTGTGTGTCTCTGTGCTACAATTTGCTATTGCTAATTGCTTCTAGTTTAAGAATTTGAGGTGCCTTTGAGGTGACTTGATCAGTTAACTTGGTTTTTATTTTATTAGGGACTTAGAATTTTTATCTTTGTTTTTCTAATCAGAAAGAACTCACCTGTGACCTCGTAGGGATTTCACCCACCTCCGAGCATGATGCGCTTAAGGAAGCTGTTCTTAAGAAACTAGGAGGGGACAGTACGCAGCTGGAGGCTGCTGAAAGGTAGGTGCCTACCATTCAACTTAGAGCAAAATATATCGGATCAATGATTATTTGGTCCTTTCTAGTCAAAGAAAGGTCAAGATAGAACCAAATATGTTGCATTTGTCTTTGATTAATTTGTTGCTCTAATGTTGGCCTGTCGTAGAAAGATTACCATGTACCATGTTCATACGGGGATAAAACAGATAAAGAGAGGAATCAACAACACGTGTAACTTGAGAAATCCTTATTTTGAAACACTTTACCACTCAGTTCCAAAGCACAGTGGGATATCTTTGCTTTCCTGTCGGAGATTCTCTGAGTATTCAGAGAATAGGACTTTAAAGCATTCATTCACGTGGCTGCTGTGCATCATGCTGCTGTACCTTGCATGGGAGACCGAACCTGCAGATTAATCCATAAAGAGCTTTGTAAAAACATGGACTTACACGGCATCCTCTCTGCCCTGCTCCAGGGAGCAGTACCTGGGGGAATCTGGAGAAGATTCTGAAGGTTAAACCACTACTAATGTTATTGTTACTTCACAATTTGGGAGAGTCCTAAAACTTGGGCTGTCATCTTGTGATTTTTCTCTTTCAAAATAAAATTCAAGGAGTCCCCTCTGCTTCCCACATATGAGAACATGCGTAGGACTAGAACTAATGTAGATATCTCTTGTGCTTTTCAGGTTGGGCTTGCTTGGGAATGAACACGTCCCCCAGGCAGAGTCCGTTGTGGACGCCCTCTCCAAGCATTTGGTCATGAAACTTTCCTATGGTAGGTCATGGAGTCTTAGCTAAGTATCCCTAAAGGAGAATTATAAGATAGAGTCAGTGCAGCCAGAGAATTAGATTGAAGGGTTGGAGCCAGGCAGGAGGAATGGGGAGGTAGGATACGAGGGAAGGAGCACTTGGACTATTTTTCCAGAGGAAAAAATATGAGAATTATTAGGGGAGATTAAACTTGGATAATCTGCGAAAGGAAATCAATTAGTTTTGCTTTTAATTTTTAATGCATTAGGGAAATGCCGAAGGAGCATTTTTGAGAGCAAAGTGTGTGGCCACTACAGCAGTAAACTTTGTGTCTGCAGTCAGGCTATGGTGATACTGACCTGGACAAAAGAATGTGATCAGAGTTATAAGTTCTTTGAATATTTACCTGGTCTTTGGGCTAAATGGCAATATAGATAATTATCTGGTGACCATATATAATGGGAAGGAAAACTTGAGAGAGCAGAAGGGTAGGAACAGAAGATGACATACAATATTTGAGTTGTAATGATAGTGGCATTTTAAAATGTCTTTACTTATTTTAAGGCCCTGAAGAAAAAGATATGATTGTGATGAGAGACTGCTTTGGAATCAGACATCCTTCTGGACATTTGGAAAACAAAACTATTGATCTTGTGGTTTATGGGGACGTCAATGGCTTTTCAGCCATGGCTAAAACAGTGGGGTTTCCCACGGCCATGGCAGCTAAAATGTTGCTTGACGGTAAGTTCTGTTTATTTGAGGACTGAGTTTGTCTCCATATCACCTCCAAATCATTCTGTGCCTGGACATCAAGTAATTACGCTAGAGCATAACGCTGGCCTTAACTAAAGTGAGCCATTTTAGAAGATCCCAGCGCTGGCTGAGTGGAAGTTCACCTTGATGTAAGACACAGGGACTTTGGAGTTAGACCTGATTTCTGTCCCAGCTCAGTCATGAGATGGCTGAGTATTGGGGTGCAAGGTACTCAACACCTCTAAACTAGAGTTTCCTCATCTTTAAAGTGAGTATTATTCCCCAGGGAGTGTTAATTCCTTTCCTTTCTTTCCTTGATTTTTGCTATTTTGGGAGTGGTAATTCTGAAATAGCAAAGGGTATTCACTCTGGATCCTCAAGAATATGGTCAAATTTTAATAATCTTTAATATATCAGTGTGTTATCATTATTCAGTAGTTATTTTAGACTAACTGAATTCAAATTTCAACTCTCCACTCTCCCCTTAAGATCACGCATATACTCAATAAGCATTGCCTCAGAAATATAATACCCTGTTTGGCCCTTGAGGAAGAATGAAGGGAATAGAAAACATCAAAGCATATAAAAGTGAAATAATGAGAAAACATCTCTATAGTAGCATCTCAGCTAACGTCAAATTCAATGACCTATGTATTGAAGAACCGGAGGGAAGAAGTGTTAAGAAATGGGGGTCATTGTGGCCTTTAAGCAAAGTGCCCAGATTTCAGCCATCCTAACAGGTGCCTGTGCCCCAATAATCAAATTAGCTTCAATTTATTCTGTTGGTATTATGCTTTTTTTAAAAAAAAATGGTATCATCAAGTTAAGCAGACGAGTCAGGCTAACTTTACTTTCTCACTTTACTCCTCTTTCATCTTGGCAGTAATTGATGCAGTTCAATGTACAAATTCTGACACTGTCACTAAGTCTAGCTGTGCTTTCCATAAAAAATTAACCCTTTTCGTGATAGAATGTTACTAAGTCATAATTTAGCAGGGGATATTTAAGCAGCTATTTAAAAAATGCCTAGGCCTCCAGCAATTCACTGACTCTGAGTTTACTGCTGGGCAGATAACCTTCTTGGCTGGAGACTCTTGCTGAGGAAATTAACCTTGAACACCATTTTTAAAACGGTAATTACACATTTGCTTTCTTTTAGGTGAAATTGAAGCCAAAGGCCTGATGGGTCCCTTTTCAAAGGAGATCTATGGACCAATATTGGAGCGAATTAAAGCAGAAGGCATTGTATATACAACACAGAGCACAATTAAACCGTAATTGGGAATTATATTTTGTTTTTATCTTCCCAGGCAACACAGTTCTGAACATTTATTGTGACAAGCATGCCTGCTAATGTGCTATTTTAAAGTATAAACATAGTATGTTTTGATTAAGCCAATACAGTGGTGTTTTTGAAATTTAAATCTCTATTTTCATATGAAAACATTTGAAACAGGAGATGTCATTACCAGAGAATTTTAATAATTCTACCTTGTATTTTTTTATATGTATGTAAGAGTCATGATCATACTATTTGTTAATTTATTGTGCCAATTGTTTCTTACAAGAACATATTTTTCTACAATCAGCAGATGAAGTTTTAGATTTTTAGTCTGAAAAACTTTCTGCATATAGCTGTATTTTTGTATTTTTCAAATAAATTCAGTTAAGTAACTTTAGATTACCAATTTACAAACCTTTGCAAAAATGCTATTTTGTGGCCTGCTTGTAAAGTTATGATTTATTTTGTAAATGTTACTCCTTGTAGTTTTTTCTTGAGTATTTGGAAAGGAGAATAGGTAAGATTAAATCACAATCCATATTATCACTTTATTAGGCACAGAAAAAGTATTTAACAAAATCCAACACCTTTTCTTGATAAAGAACACTCAACAACAGGGAATAAAAGGGAACTTCCTCAAGCTGATAAAAGGCATCTATGGAAAACCCACAGCTAGCACAGTACTTAATACTTAAAGACTAAATTATTTCCCCCCTGAGATAAGAAACAAGACAAGGATGTTTGCTCTGTCTACTTCTATTCAATTTATACAGGAGGGTTGAGCCAGGGAAATTAGGCAAGAAAATAAAATAAAAGGCATCTAGATTGGTAAGCAAGAAGTAGACTCTATTTGCAGATGACACTATTTTATGCATAGAAATTAAAAGGAAATCAATAGAAAAACACGAAGACATACTCTAAAAAACCACAAAAAACTCTATTAGAGCTAATAAATGAATTCAGCAAAGTGACAAGACACATAATTAACATACAGGAATTGATTATCTTTTTATAAAGTATTAATGAATGAGCCAAAAATAATATTAAGAAAACAATTCAATTTTCAACAGCATTAAAAAGAATAAAATGGTAATAGAATTGAAAGTACAGAAATGTTGCTCACATTTATGGTCGATTGACTTTTGAAAAGGGTGTTAAGATGATTCCATGGGGCGGAAATAGCCTGTTTCACTAAATGGTGCTTGGAAACCTGGATAACCACATGCAAAATAATGAAGTTGGAACCCTACCTCCTACCACATACAAAAATTAAATGGACCCAAGACCTAAATGCAAGAGTTGACACTGTAAACATTTTACAAGAAAACTTAGGTGTAAATTTTCATGATCTTGTATTAGGCAATGGTTAAATAATACCAAAACACAAAAAATAGATAAATTGAACATCAAAAAAATTAAAAACTTTTGTGCTTCCAAGGACACCATCAAAGAAGCAAAACACAGCCTATAGAATGAGAGAAAAATTTTGTAAATCATATATCAAGGAAGGAACTTGTATCTGGAATATACAATGAATTCTTATAACAATAATAAAAAGGCAACCCAATTTAAAAAATGAACAAAGGATCTGAATTGACAGTTTTCCAAAGATGATATACAAAAGACCAATAAACACATAAAAAGAGTTTCAACCTTATTAGCCATCAGAAAAAGGCAAATCAAATCCATAATGAGATACCACTTTATACCCATTAGAATGGCTATAATAAGAAAGTTAATAACAAGTGTTGGTGAGGATGCAGAGAAACTGGAACCCCATACACTGCTGGTGGCTATCCAAGAGAAATGAAAACAAATGTCCACATAAATACTTGCGCACAAATGTTCACTGCAGCATTATTCGTAATAGCCAAAAATTGAAACAGCCCAAATGTTCCACCAATTAATGAATGAACAAAATGTGGTATATACATACAATGGAATATTACTCAGCAATAAAAAAGAAACGAAGTATATTGATACACACTACGACATGGCTGAACATTGAAAATATGCTAAGTGAAGAAAGCCAGACACAAAAGGTCAAATATTATATGATTTTATTTATATGAAATGTCCAAAACAGGCAAATACATGTATGTTTATATATATACAATGGAGTTATATATATATGTGGAGCTGATTGTGTATATGGTGGCACCAACTCTAAATATACTAAAAAACCCACTGAATTGTATACTTTGAATGCGTGAACTGTGTGGTATGTAAATTATATCACAAGCTGTTTAAGGATTAAATTACAAATAAAATTTGTTTATTTACTTCTTGGGGAAAACCTCTTTAGAGATATAAATTAAGCACCTGTTTGACCTTCACAGACTGTGCTCATATCCTGGCATATAAAGCCAACTCTGTCCTTGAAATAAGCAGGCACTACACATGGAACAAAGAGAGTTGAGAAAACATCTTCTGTGCTATTTGAAAAATATCAAAATTGATTAAGGCTCTATCCCCAGAGTTTGATATAGTAGGTCTAGAAACAGAATCTAGGGTTTGCATTTATAACAACTGGTTCCCAGGTTTTGCTGATGCTTCTGGTCTGGGAAGCACACTTTGAGAACCAATGGTTTAAACAAAACTTCTCTGGCTTTCCTCTCTGGCCCCCGAGCTGGGCATTCTTGCAGATTAGTGCTCTCCTTATTACCAGAGTTAATCTCCTATCTTATTAGACAGTACTATAAAACACCTGGCCGAGGCAGGGGACTGCTTCAAGTAGTAAAGTCTGCTTGTTACTAATGATTTCATTTTCCTGCACTTCAGTTCCACACAGCTCTGGGAGCCCGACAATTTACATTAACATGAGACCTCTTACCTTTTTCCACTTTGGGATTTATGACTTCCTGGTTCTTGTCTGTCTACCCTGTTTCCAACTCCCTAGTTGGCTTGACCTTTGCTTATACTGGAGTCTCTTCTTGGCAAATCTGCCTGCTTCTAATTCTCAGCTTGATTCTAAGCCAAAGGTTCACAACATTTCTTGGTACACGATGCCCTTAGTTTCTCACTAACATTTTCATAATTCTTTTAGTCCATTTGGGCTGCTGTAACAAAATACCATAAATTGGATAGCTTACAAACAACAGAAATTTATCTCTCATAGTCTGGAGGCTGAAAGTCCAAGATTAAGGAGCTGGCAGATTCTGTCTTGTAAGGGCTTATCTCCTTATGAACCACTGTCTTTTCATTGTAATCTCACACAGTGAAATGACCGAGGGGATTTTCTTAGGTCTGTCTGTCTCTCTCTTTTAGTGTTTTTTATAGAGACAGTATATTGCTATGCTGCTCAGGCTGGTCTCAAACTCCTGGCCTCAAGTGATCTTCCTGCCTCAGCCTCCCAAAGTGCTAGGATTACAGGTGTGAGTCACTGTGCTGGCTCAGACCTCTTTTTAAGGACACTAATCTCATTCATGAGGGCTCAGCCCTCACGACTTAATCACGTCCCAAAGGCCCCGCCTCCTGATACCATTACCTTGAGGGTGAAAGTATGAATTTTGGAGGGACACAAACATTCAGGCCACAGCACTCCCCTAAGCCAAAAGTAATACATAATGCTTCTGTTAATTAAGTAGTTAGGTCCAAACAATTTGACAGAAGTTTGTGCAGCGTCAGCACATGTTGCTGTGAAGTCCTTACAAATATAAACTTTTGTGACTTCCCTGTGTATCTCAGTGCACAGTTGGGAACCAGAGCTCTACACATTGTCCCATTCCTCTGTCTTACTTTTTTGCTTCCATCATCCCAGTGGGACCCATGTCCACAATTTTTCTGCCACACATGCCTGAGCACAACACTCCACAAGCAAATACAAATTGATGGCAATATTTATATTTATTTTTGTAATTCCTTGGATAAAAACCATTTGAACAATGTATGGTAAGGTGTTATTCTCATAAAAACATCTTTCAAAACAAATGTATTTTTATTTTTCACAAAAGTTAAAATTACATGCTGAAACAGAGTTAATCACTTAGATAACACAATATACTATCAGAAGATGTGTAGAGTAAGAATAGATAATGAACTACATCATTAACCTAAACAATTACACAGAACTAGAAAACTGACTCAGTAGTAAAATATAAAATCTACAATTATAAATATAAATTTGGTCCATGGGGACACTAGAGCAGTATTTACAGTAAGTATCAGATTATTTCTACTTTAGGTGAATACTACAGTTGTAAAATGCTGCATATCATAGGGAACAGTGTTTTATTTACAGTCTACTATATTAAAAGTTATATTTCTAGCAAATCTGATGATGGCTACAAATACAGCTAAAAATTTGACACTAAAAACAAACGTTTTGGGTAGTTGGGAATTCCTAATACCTATAAATTGAAATTTCCTGTTAAAATCAATACAGAAAAAAGTACCACAAGTCCATTCTTAGAAATATTGTAAAATTCAATCATTTTAGTTCAAACACAATAAGTGAATTACAAGAAGTCTTGCAAAAAGGCACACATTG
This sequence comes from Lepilemur ruficaudatus, assembly GCA_963574885.1. Classification (NCBI taxonomy): domain Eukaryota; kingdom Metazoa; phylum Chordata; class Mammalia; order Primates; family Lepilemuridae; genus Lepilemur; species Lepilemur ruficaudatus. Next base: position 22,303 of record CAUYRT010020075.1, read on the forward strand.
TTAGTGATGTAAATTTGGCAGCAGAATCCTATGTCATGTAAGTTACTGTCAGGTGATGGGAAGTAAACAGATAACACAACTAGACTGATTTTCCTGTGTAATTTTAAAAAGAGAAAAACAAAGCTCAGATGTGGGCTCCCACACCCCTTTCTGTGTTAAACTAAAGACTCTAAGCTCTCAGCGATATTTCCGTCGGGTAATGCCGCACCGTTACTATCCAGAGAGGTGGATGGATTCTCTTCCTGTCTTGTGCTCACAAGGCTGAGGACCACTTTGTAGAGAAACTGATACTGCTCCTAGAGAACAGAAAATGGGAGGTCACGCACAGGAAGCTTAGTGAGGTCATAAATTTGTGAAAAGCAGGAATATTTTTAGACATACTTCGGCACTATTCACGGAAGGGCATCATATTAAGGGCTTCGTTATTCTCAACAGAAGTACACAATCTATGTTAATGTCTCTCTCTGATTAAATTAAAGTAACTTTTCAATTAGAGAACATTCATTGACCTAGAATATTGCCCACATACATTTGCCAATGATAAGTACTTCATTCTTATTTGTTTACTCCACGGAATCTGACGGTGATGTGACAGGGTTCCGTTAACTGACCAGGAAACCCTTTGGCCTTAGGCACCTGTAACCCATTCAAAATGAGTTTCTCATTCATTCTCTAGTTGTTACGAAATCCACTAGGTCTGTCTATTTATAGAGAGGTCTCAGAAATGACAACGCTGCCAGCCCAGGGACCCACATAGAATGCAGTCCTTTCCCAAGACTCACTGTTTACCAGGAAGAAGAATTTCACAGTCTATGAGCCTGAGTGGTCCTATGCTCTGCTTTGAGTAAGGGTGACTGTGTGCTCTGCTTTGGTCTCAGAGTATTGACGCATTGAAGAATGATGCATTTTTTCTCTTACAGATGCCATCCCAGACAGTTTGGGGACAGGCAGTGGCAGAGAACCCAAGCCAGTACTAGCACCATAGTAGAAAACCATTAGGACCACATGTGATCCAGTGCATCATTAAATGTATTTGTGAAATTCGCATCTCCAGAAAGAAATTTCACATAGGACAAGCTTGATACATCGCAAGTGGCCTGAATGAGATTTTTAACATGGTCTTCTTTGAAATGCATGCATGTGTGCAAGGATTACCTTGATGTCCCACCAACTGGTCTGGGCTGGAGTTTGGAAGATGGACCCTGTACATACATACATATGTAGACCAGTGAGCTAAAGGTGAGCCTATGACTTCTACATTCACCTAAGTGTCTCCATTGGGTATTTCCACTAAGTTCCCTATTGTGCAAAAAGCCACCACACATGAGATTTAAAAATTTTTAATCTATCAATTTTCTGGAAAATAAACTTTAAATATTGGTTGCTTGTTGTTTTGGTTCCAAGGACTTGTAATTCAGTTTGAAACTACAAGCTAATGTTATCAATGTGACCTTTCTTGATACATGACAAAGTAGCCTCCAGGAAGGAAGTAATACTCTAGAAGAAAAAATAATAGTGAAAATTTTCTAATTTTTCTAATAGTGAAAATTTTAGTTTACTGCTTTATCACTTACAATGTCAGCAAAGACTCCTGGCCTCATCAAATTGATCATCTTGGCTACCTGATAAACATCCATGGAATTTTCTTTTTCTAGTTGGTGCATAAGGGTTGTCAGAGCACAGAAAGTTCCTGCGGTCACTCCTCCATGCCTTGTAGCAAAAGAAAGGGACAAAGATTCCATTCAGATGCTTCAAACACTCACATTTGGAATTCACAGAACAAATAGCCTTAACAATTTTGCAGTAAAAATGATGACAATTTTAATTAATTGTCTCTCTTTACTGTCTTATGCTTAACACTATGGTTTAATTTGAAACATTGCCAAGTATTCATATTAATAATGGCATGCTTTAGGTAAGTTTAATATTTGCTTATTTTTTATATTATGAAAGGGGCTGACATTAAATAAAAAATGATCTGACCAAGGTTATTATATGTACACACATTTATGTATCATATATAGTATGTATATAATTCCAGCATATGCATTTTTTATTTGTTTATAAAAGAAGCCTGGAAAGATTTATTGGATAAAGATTCCTATTTCTGATAAATAAAAATCATAGCAATTTCACCCTTGTCCCAGGAGGTCAATGACTGAAAAATGTGTCTCTGGTTAGCTCCTGTAAAATTCCAGTGCTCAAGCAGTAACTCATCGCACAAAGTGTTCTCAGTATAAAATGCAAGAGCAGATTCCTATGATCATGAATCCATCTTCAGCTTTCAACAGGGGCTTCAAATGAAGTGAAAAAATAATGTTCTGTGTTAACTGTTGATAAGAAGCTGATAATCACAATGGCTGAATCATCACAGTTGGTCCAAAGCTTTAGGTTAGTCTGAACACAGTAGAAATATCCACACACCCACAGAATGCTCAGTTTTGAAACAATTTAACATGTGGAACTTACTCATCATGAACAATCATGGGTCCATCCCTGTTGGCAGCTTCTTCTTTGATAATACTTATAAGTTCAAAAGTTTTACTAATGGGGCTATCTGGATTTGGCCATTTGGGGCACTGAAAATGCCTCACTTCAAGTACATAATCATCCTGTAAGAAGAAAGAAAAATTAATGTTTTTAAAAGAATAATGTTGGTTAGTGACAGTTTATCATGAGTGGAATAATTGGGGAAAATTAGGAATTACAGTAAGGTAATGAAACTGAATGGCGTGCGTGAGTGAGCGGTAATAGTGGTAGGACGTCTGTCATGGAAGGAAGAAATAGTTGCGATGCCACATTACCATGCATAGGTTTACTCAGCAGGATTAGAAAGTGCAATTTCTTTTTTTAATCCTAAGAATAAACCTTATGTGTGGGTGTATCATATCAATGCTAGTAAACCATGAAACGTACCAAAGATGTGTCTGCACTGCTAAATTTAAATTTTAAAAATAAATCTTCAGTGTTAAAATTTGTTTTGAAAATAGTGTAAACCTCTTCAAAATACCACCAATCCTCAGGCTTAACTAAGGGAAGAATGAGATTGCACAACACAGTGCAAAAAATGCTGGCAAGGAGGTGGAGATCTAGGTCCAACTATGGTCCCAGTTCAGATTCTTGCTTATGTGACTAAACAGATGGTGTGAATTAAGTCTCTTAAACCTCTGACCCCCAGTTTCCAAAAGTGTACTCAATAAAATGCTACATGAAAAAACAAGTAGCAGAACCTGAATTTTATATGGAAGTGCAAAAGGCTAGAACAGCCAAGATATTCCTAAAGAAGAAAAATGAAACAGTGAGTGAGCTCATCAGATATCAAGAATTATTATAAGCTGTAAGAATTAAGACACTACTGTTTTGGGAGGGGGATGGACAAACAGACCAATAGAATAAAATAAAGATCCTAGAAACAAGTCCATATGTATATAGAAACCGGATTTATGGCTGAACTGATATTGCTGACCCATAAATGATGCTGGGACAATGAGTATGACATGGAAAATAATGAAACAGGACCCTTGTCTCAGAAAAAAATCAATTCCGGGTAGAACTAAACAAATTTAGAAAATGATGTAGGAGAGTATCTTCAGGATTTCAGGGTAAGAAGGAAATTCGCTTAAAGACACTTAATGATAGGTTTCTTATAAAAGCCAGGAAGGAAAAGATGAATAAATTCATACTGATTAAAATCCATCACAAAAGATCACAAAGAAAGTAAAAAAAAGCCAAATTGCAAACTGGAAGAAAGTATTTGCAACATTGGTAGCTGACAAAGGATTAGTATCCAGAATACAAAAAAGACCTGTGGTAAATCAGTAAGTAAATGATAAATAATCTAATAGAAAAATGGCCCAAAATCATGAACAGACATGTCATAAAAGATGAAATCTAAATGGCAAATACATTTATGTAAAGATATTCAACTTCATTTTCAACAAGGAAAATGCAAACTAAAACCACCACGCGATGTCATTTCATTCCCACCACAAGCACCAGCGAGGATGTAGAGATTTCAGGTCATTCCTACACTCCGGATGGGAGGGTAGCTTGGTAGAACCACTTTGTGGTTGAATAAAGTTGAAGATGCTCATACACAAGGACCCAGCACAGGAATTCTCAGGTATATCCAAGAGAAAATTTTGCATGTGTCTAAAACTATTCATACTAGCATTGTTACTAAGAGCGACAAACCAAATCAAAGAACAACAAATAAATATGAAATAACCTAACTGCAGGATAGGAAAAGTATATTTATAATCTGGAATGCTAAGCAGCAGAAGTAAAGTAATTTGCACTATACCAGTCATACGCATAAATCTCAGCAGAATAATAATGAGGGAAGTAGTAAATCTCTGAAAAATACACATATCATTATTTATATAAAGTTTAAAAATATTCAAAAGTGAACAAAATGGTGTTCAGGAAAACAAACACAAAAAGTAAAATTACAAAGTAAACCAAGAGAGCAATAAGCACCAATTCAGGAAGAGGCCACCTCTGAAGGATGGAGAGGATAGAGTGGAATAGGGAGCACATGACAGACTTCAAACATAAAGCTTTTCTTGAACTCAGGGGTGGGTACACAGTAATTTATTGTATCATTTTATACCTGGCACATATTTAAAAAATTTTTTAATATAGTCAATATTTAATACATGTTTAAAATTAGCACTCATAAATAAATTAAGGCCCTAGCTTTTGAGTTCAGCAGTTTAATCCAAACTTCTGGATATTATGAAATGAATCCTGGTCTATATAGCATAGACCTTCACCTGTCTACCAACTTCAAATGTTGTGAGATTTTGGGGAAAGTGCCAATAAATGTCTGAAATTAATGGAATCCATCACTTTAGTCTTTCCTTCTTTCTGGACCATTGTTTTAGAAATACTGCTGACCCCTGGGTTAGGTTCCTGGATGATCAAGGTGTCAACAACAGCTGATTTACATAGATGAGACAGGCAGAATTGGGATCGATCATGAATGTGTATTCTCTAGTTCATTTTCTGCATAATACCAGGAGAAAAACTGTGCTGGTTTCCCAAGGCCAAGCAAAATATTAGACATGGTCAGGATAATGGGCATGACAAGATAATGAGTATGTAATGATTATTACTCATGTAATAAACTTTCTTACTAACTGGTGACAATGGGAGGAAGGCATTGCGAGATGGCATATCCGAATGGGGGCTTCTAAAGTATCGAGGAAACAATCGCAGGTGGAAATTAGCATGGAATATTAAGAGCTCTCAGGGACCTTAGGAGCCTTCTAGTTCCTGCCCCTCATTTTATGAACAAGGAATAGAAATTCACTCTCTCAAGGCCACCTTGCTCATCAGTGCAACTGGAATCAACATGGTCATTATTTTGCTTTAATCAAGTAGGACACTATTCCCCTAGTAGACTGTTTACATTATTAATTTATTTGTATTATCAAATTTATAAGTCTTGGTCATTCAAATGTTCTAGAGAACAGAGAATCTTCTCATATACTACATATGGTTTACCAGTTTCAGAACTAGGGTGAAGTGAAACATTTAAACCGTCTAAAACATGATTTAGTTGTTTTCTGATTGGGAAGTTACTCTGGATCCGCATGCCCTAGTCACCATTCCTAGGATCTTTTAGTATTTTACTATTAGTTCTACATAAAGAATTATTGGCAAAGAATTCAATAATAAATATCTTGCATACAACCAGGAGTTTAATAGAACAATATATTATCTTGTAGATAACACTAGTATTTTTTATACAACCAAGAGTTTAGTAAAATAATCCTAGTTTATTGCACTGCATGTTTTTGAAGCACTTCTTCACCTCTCACTCACCAACTCTGCATTGGTAGAGAGCAGTCAGTTTTGGTAGGTAGCGTTTTTCCCATTTCACTTAAGAGAATACAAGGTAAGGGCTTGCATTAAAACACAATTTTGCAATCAATAACATTATTTTTTACTATGTTTATTTTCAACCTGAGTCCTATTAGCCACCGATTTGGAGTAAAAGAGAAATCTTTGATTTCCTGTGTGTGCAGAATTCAGGAATGGTGTAGTTTAATGATGACTAATCGTTTAATGATTCTATAAGATTTTGAAAATGAAGGAAGTAAGGAATATTGATTATTTGAGTAATTTGTCACAATTTGGAAAAAATCAGAATCCTTCTTTTTATTTCTGGGAAAGATCCTTAAGTCAGCATGTGTCTGTCACATGTTTAAGGTGAAAAGTTTGTTAACTTATATCCTTACCTGTGTTGCTTCTAAGATAAAGTCTTGAATTATAAGCTTTTCCTCATTAGAAAGACACTTGTGTTCTTCAGCCATAAGCGTGACCTTAAAGCTCTCACAATTTATAGGCTCATCTTTATTTGGCCAGTAAACAAATTCATCTTCTGCCTGGAGGATTAAAAGCCAAAGAGTCTAGATTTTAATAAAAAGCCTAACAAGTCAGATTGTGAAATAAAGTTAATTAGTTGGCACGGAAATTTCAACTTGAATTTTTCTTAAAATCTCAAAATTTACTCTTAAAAAATCGTCCTGGTGTCTTCAACCAGATCGATGTGCAGAATAAAATACTATACTTAACACTCCAAACAATTATCTTGTTATTTTGGGCTCTTAGCTTATCAATAACAGTGGTAAGCTTGTTGCTTCTATAACTGACAACCAAGTAAAGAAGACTCAATTGATTTGAAGAGCTCCACAATTTCTAGCTTTATTTGGAATGGTAAGTATAACTTTGTAGACAAGAACTGAATACCAAAGTTAAGTATATATGTAAAGCCTTAATGAAATATTTATTTTGTTTTACTTTTTGGGTTTTCCAAACACATAAAAAGCAGACCGGGGTATCCTGGTTTTCTGATACTAAAAAAGTCCTTCCTGATACTAAAAAAGTAAGTCATCCAACTGAGTATTTTTTTTTTTTTTTATTTCTAGGGACCTCCTTAAATTAAGGGACTTTCCAAATCTCTTAACATGTTATTTAAAAAATGTAAATAGAAGTATATAGAGTGACTTCATTCACAGTTGCACTCCTAATTTCCTAAGTGATGTCACAAAATACATAAATTTAAGTTTATTTTAATCACTTTCATTTTAAACTGTCATTCATCTCTTTGACCTAGGAGATTGTATAACCAAGCCAAGCCCAACAGCAGACAAAGTATGACCCCAATAACATTAGTTTATTAGTTGAAAACAAAATTACTTTGCTTGTTTGTATGCCAGACTTCTGGCTATTATAACTTGATATTTAACCTGTAAAGAAAATATTAAAAGTGACCTAAGGGATTTACCATGTTTTGGCCATCAGGAATCATAACCACCAGCTGGGCATTATGGTCCCATATCATCCTCCAGAAATCCTTGATGGTATGGAGAAGGGGATGTTGGGTGATGATGAATTCATTGCTCTGATAATAACCCTACAAAACCAAAGAGAAGATAAGAAGAGCCCTCACACATGCCTTTAAACATGTAGATAAAGTTTTATAAGTTAATGGGCTTTAAGTCAAAGTAGTCTTTTGAATTGCAAATGGTGTCTATGCGTAATAATTTGATTATTATAGCCAATGCTTACCAGCCACTTTCTATATGCTAGCTCTAGCACTGTTTTCTTCCTCAAGTCATTTATTCCTCATGGCAATACTATGAGATAGGAACTGTGATCTGCCTGCCCTCCCCATTTTACAGGTTATGAAAATGAGGCTTAAGAAGTTAAATATTGCGCCCAAGTTTACCTTAAAGAGTTAAGTGTAGTACTCAAGGTTACCTATCATCTTGTAGTGAATGCTTATAAATTTTATGTCAACTTTTAAAGATAAGTTGGACTTTCTCATGCAGAAGCAAGGAGGGCTCAGTTCCGCTTGACACAGTTTCCAGTTCTATACCCTCTATCCCCAGCTCCTTCCTTAATGTGATTGATCTAGATATCTGCCTGATAAAGCTCCCTGGTGACTGCTTCACTATGGAACAGCTACAGACATCCTCCTTGACTGGTGCTGTTGACCCTCACACTGCACAGACTGTGCAGATAGGTCACAGTAACCGCCTCTCAGTCACTACATGACCTCCTGGGACTTGTGCTTGCTTGCTTTAAACCCACCAATTTAAAGTCCCCTGGGAAACCTATTTGGGCAATGGGCTGGACTCAGTAACCGCCTTGGCCCCCCAAGTCCTTTTTTCTCTCTCCTAGCTTGTGTTTCCTAACCTCTGTGTGTGTGTCCTCCAGGTGAGCCATGTACCCTCCAGGGTCTGTAAGTAGTTAGGACTTCTAAATTTCCACACTGTGGTTCTGTCATTGAAGCCAAGGCTGCAATCTGACCTTTCATGATGAGACTGTCCAAGGGACCCATACCAGGGGATCCCCTGCTGGTGTTCTTTTGTACCAGCTAAGTTGATAGGGAAACTCAAAAGAGTTTAATTCAAAACACATTGCTAGGAGCAGACTTACCAAAATGGCTTGCGGAAAGTGTCTCCTACACTAGATAGAGCGGAAATCTACAGGAGAGTTTACTTTTCTCAATTTCCACAAGTCCCAGTGACAGAATGCAAAATTCACATCTACCTACTCACAACAGGACATCTTTGGTGTCCAGGCACCTTAGTTGCCTCTACAAAAGAGGAACCAGGGACACCCCCTGCAGATTTTGCTGCAGAAACCTGGAATCTAGTACCATTGGATTATTCATGATTTCATTATTTATGATGTTACTTACTAAAATCATGGCTCTGCTAGTCCTTTCTGCTTTTAGATCCCATTCCTATCCCCCAAGGGCTTATTTTCAGGGTGAAATGTGGTTTAGACACCACTATCACACATCTCCCTGTTTTCTGCATGGATATTCCTCAATATTTTCTTTTCTGGATAAATAGAGCAGAGATTTTAGAATAGGAATTAGGACCCTTTCATTTGAAGTTAGGCTTTGTGATTGATTGACCTGAAAATGATATTGAAAGTCACACAACAGGTACTAAAGCACTTATCCTTCACACAGAAGCTCTAAATACAGAATGAAAGTGTTGTATCTTTAGAAATCCAGGTCCCCAATGAGCCCAGTTTGCAGGGTGAGAACTGTACTGCAAACCTGGAGTGGTGATGTCAGTGAGATTGGGCTTTGCTGAAGCTGGTGTATCCTGGGTTTACTCAGGGGCTCTGCCTTGGTAATTGGAATAAAGCCTCTTAGATGGGCAAGCGTAAATTTTATATCTACTCATCAGCCCTGAATGGTGAGTTTGGGTTCCTGCATTTACTCATGTGTCTTGCTTGAGATTTCTTCAGTCCCAGCGCACATAAAAGCATCAAGGAATGCTGTTATTCCACTGCTGCTGTGGACTGGGGGCTTGCAGTCATCAGATTTGGCTTATATTTACCAGTGATGCTGCCCGTGTCTACAATCTCTGCTGCAAGAAGCCCACTCTGGTTTTCATTCCCCTAACACAAGGTGGCAGGCAGTCTCCCCAGTGACTTCTCTGACTTACCATGATATAGGAGGCATTGATGTAGTCTGTACCTTCCCCATTCAGGGATGAAATGCCAACCCTTGATCTTTCCACTGGAACACAGAACATTCACTGTCAACAGCCAAGCTCACAGTACCGTATCATTCTCCCCCCACTGCCAAATGTAAAATACAGCTGCATTTCTCAAGTTCAGTGTTTTTGCTCTATAAGCTAATTTTTCTATACACTTTGCACTCTTAGATGAAACTTCAAGGGTTTATGAGTCCTTTTCAATAGTTACATACTGGCCATATAGAAAAAACTGGAGTGTACTGCATTTGTCTGAAGGTACAGTAATACAAATATTGCTAAATTGACTACAAGGATTTTATTATTAAAAAAAAAAAGTTGTCTTTTCCAGATTCAACATCACTTACCAGGGATGATGGAAGAAGTTCTGTTCTTTTCCCTGTTGCATTGCTTTAGGGCTGTAGAATAGTCGCTCTGCTGTATATTTGATTGGTTCAGGAGCTGAGCAAGGGAGTTAAAAATATATACAGGCTATTTCATTTAAGTCACTCAAATGCTCACACACACACACACACACACACACACACACACACACACACACACACAGAGGATCCAACTAAGATCCTCTAAGGTACTGTTATTTAGTACTTCATTACATGAATAACCTAGATGCTATTTATCCATTCCCCGACTAGTGAATGTTTGGTTTATTTCCAATGTTTTTCTATTTCAAGAATATCTCTTCCATGTTTCTTGATGTGCACATATGTGAGGGTTTCTACAGAAAATTAGGAGTCATCAGTGTTTAATTTTTGACAGTCTGCTAGATAAAAATGGTGTATCATGCTTTTGACCTGCATTTCCTTAATTTCTGTAACACTGTCAGTTTTATTAATTTTTAAGGGCCATTGATGTCTTGAATGTAAATCTATAGTGTGTTTAAAAAGTTGCAAATATCTTTAGTCTCTTTAATCACACAGAAAAATAAAATAAAACTAGATCTCTACCATACCTCAAATACTAAAATATACTGAAAATGGCCCTCTGTCTAGTGAAGAAGCAGTTAAAAAAGAAGAAGAAGATGGATGAAATGACTAAAGGCGGAAGCAAAGCTTTATAACTATTATAAGAAAATATTGGCAAGTATCTTTTGATGATTTCAAGGTAGAGAAGGACTTCTTAAGTAAAAACATAATTTGCAGAACTCTTACAGAAAAAAATAAATTAGCTGTAAATCTCTGTGTGATTAAAGAGACTGAAGACATTTGCAACTTCTTTAACAGATATGTAAGACATCAAGAACCCCTACAAATTAATAAATGACAATGAAGTATAAATATGAAAAGGCAATCATCAAAGAAGAAATCTTAATAGGTAATGAGCACTAAAATTCATTTAAAAAGAAATGGACAATCCAAATAGACTATTAAATAAATCTGTTAAAGATAGCTATTAAGCAATCGAATCAGTTGCCCAAAATCTCACTTCCAAAATATAACCAGGCCCAAAAGAATTTAATGTGAGGTTGTACCAAATTTTTAAGAAACAGAAAATTCCAAGTGTCAATAAAAATTCAGGTGGAAAACTAACCCAACTATCTTATTGAACAAATATAACTTTAATACAAAACAGTACATGACATTTATACATTAAAATCAATAAAATCCTATTTAAAATATCAGTAACTTAATTCAGCAGTATAATTTTCCTAATATGCTGATCAAGTAGGGTTTATAAGGTTCATTAAAAAATGAAATGATGATTTAACATTACAAAATATCAATATATTTAGGTATAAAAATTATATGACCCTTTCAAGAGACATAGAAAAAGTAGTCATTAAAAGTCTAAATTGCTCATAACAAAAACTCTTAGTAAACCAGGAATAGAAGGGAGATTTCTTAGCCTTATAGAAGGTATGTACCATAAAACTAACATCATACATAAAAATTAAACTTGGAAATTTTTATAGTAGAGTCAAGAAAAGACAAGGAATGTCAGCTACTGACACTAGTATTCAACATTATATTGGAAATTGGGTCAAACTATAAAAAAGAGTAAAGGTATTAACAGAAAAGGATTTGCAGATGACATGATTGTCTACAAAGAGCACCAAGAGAAACAAAAGTGAAAATATTATCTCTCATTAGAGTTCAATTAACATATATAAAAAAATCAATAACATTGTTATTCAGTGGCTATGGGTGACTAGAAAATGTATTAGAACAACAACAAAAAACCCACACAACTGTAAACAACAAGAAGATAACAACAAAAACTCCAAGGTCTCAAAAAATACACTTAACAAAGGGTGCCATAAATGTATACAGAAAATTATTATACTGAATTGAAGAACATAGAATTAAGCACAAATACATAAAAATATCATGTTGATAAATGGAGATATTGTTAAGATGTTGATTCTCCTTAAATTGAATATAAAAGTCAATATGCTATCAATCAAATTTTCAGCAGGAGAACACATTTTCATTTAACATAGTAAAGAGCCAAAGTCATCCAACCTATCCTGGAAAAGAAGGAATAAGTGATAGAATTCTTTTGTACTGTATATGGAATACTTATTAAATCATATAATAGTATCAGAAAACTGATGAATCAACCAGAGGAATCATGCATACGAGGAAATCTGCTATGTGATAGAAACGACATTACAAATTAGTGAGGGAAGGACAGACTAACCGATAAATGATACTAGGAAAATTTCCATGGTTAAATCCAAAGGCCTCCTCCATCCCCAGCATATTTGATTCGCTATTAGCATTTACTGTCTTAGTCCACTTCCTCCTTCTTGAAACTATTTTCTTTGTATTCTGTTGTATCCCACTGTCCCAAATTTTCTCCTACCCTCTGATGTCTTTTTTTTCTTTCTTTTGTGGGCTGGCTTTTCATTAGTGAATTACAATTTTTCTTAAATAATCTTTCCCAAGCCTTCATAAAGGCCTCATTTGTAATTGGCTATCTTATCCAATTCTGAGCCCTCAAGGAACCATCTTTAAGCTAATCACTCCCAAATCCATTTCTCCAGACAAGGTCACTCTCCTAGGCCTCAGACCCAGTATTCAACTGTCAACTACACATGTTTACTGAGATACCTCCCAAGCACCTCAAACTTAGGTAGGTTTAGAAGTAATGGCACCATCTTCTGCCCCAACACACCTCTCCAGCATGCACCTCCTCTTCCTGAATTGTCCCTCACAGTGAATGATAATCACCACCCTCCTACTTACCCACGCCGGAATCTGAGTAGTTGTGCTCGTCTCTCTTCTTGCCTTTCTGCAGTGTCCAATAAATCATCAAGTCTGTGTTCAAGTCTTAAACAGGCCTTACACAATTCTTCCATGATAAGCTGCATCCTTACCTGTATTCCCACAGTGCCCTGTTTCACCTCTATAATGGCATTTTTCACACTGCTTTGTGTTTGTCTGTTTTCTCACCTGTAACCCCCATTAGACTGCAAACACCATGAGAGTAGAGGCTGGGCATGTTTTTTTTTTTTTTTAAATTCATTTTGTATCCTAGTACTAGAAACAAAAGCCTGGCATGTGGTAGATGTCTGGTAAGTATTTGTTTATAGACATGTAATATATTTCAATGAAATTTTTCTATGGGTAAACTTGAATGATTTTTTTTATAGGACAGTAAAGACATACACACTTACATTCCCCTATTTATGATGTTAACAGGAAATAAAGTCAAATATCTCTCTTTTTAACTGAATTCTGATCTTACTGATATTTTCACTTTGATTCTGGATTCTTCAGCTTAAGCCATATCAATTCTTTTATGCAATTGCAGAGGGGCAAATCATATTTAAAGGAAAATTTTGTTGAAAGTGGATAATACTGTGTGTGTATGTATGTGTGTGTGTGTGTGTGTGTGTGTGTGTGTGTGTGTATAATTAGGGAAAAGCTATTTTAACACCTAATTTTAATGTTTTACATTTTTTTATATTCAGTCTCTGAAATCCAAACTGCATACTTCTTTTTTTTTGCACTAAAGCTGTGGTCCCCGACCCCCGGGCTGTGGCCTGTTAGGGACTGGGCCACAGAGCTCCACCACTCCCCGCTCAACCCCATCCCTTCTTCTGTGGAAAAATGTCTTCCATGAAACTGATCCCTGGTGCCAAAGAAGGCTGGGGACCACTGCTACAAGCATTCCTTTGTGACTCAGATAAGCTTGGCTGAGCACAACATTTATGTCTTTCTGACAGCAGATTTTAAGTTCAGCATTCACCCCAATCTTTCTCTTATGCCTCCAAAAGCACACAAGCAGTGACTGAGAAGGTAAAGTCCTGAGGCAATGCATGGTGGTTAGGCTGCGGAAAAGCAGGGGAAGCATGTGAAACCTCAAGGTTTGTTAACTCTCCTGGGTTTTTATGTAGTTCCAGATATTCTTTCTTCAGAAATTGGCCCTGTTTCTCTAGGATTTCTGAGAATTAAGAGGATAGTATAGGAATAGTATGGAGTAAGACCCCAGAGCCCCCGGGTCCCCCACCTCCCTCCTGTGGAATGCTGCAACTCCGTAAATACTTTGGTCCCAGCGGCAGGTCTGGCAGTGCCCACTTTCTGAATTCTTTGCTTACTGATTTCTGAAAGTCAGAGAACTAGTGCTGTGGGAAGTATCGTACAGAACAAAACATGCTCTACTCCCGGGTTTACTGCCTCGAGACAGGGCGAGTGGGAGAAACGAGGGCTGAAGGAGCTATTGTTCAGGCGTGACCTTCTCTGTTTCAGGGGTTTCGAGTGAGACACAGATTTTTCCGAAGAGTCGCAGGAACAGCCTGAGCCACGGCACTCATGGTTAAGTGGTCTGGTTTTTTTCAAAGTAAAAAGAGCACTTGTAAGGTCTGTATTATATGTTATGTCTGTTCATTCTGTTATGCTCTGTGCCCTCCCTTTCCTGAACCAAGTTTGCATTTATAAAAATTAGTTTAGGGTTTCTGAGAACTTTTCCTCTTGCTCCCCAGTCAGACAGAATTACGTTTCTCCTTGAAATTTACTGCGTGGCAATGTACTCTATTGTAAAGGGCAAGGATGGTTCAAATACAAAACCTTTGCATCGACAATGATCTCAACCCATCCAAATGACCTTGTTGACTCACATGAGAAGATGCAAGGACATTCATTTCAGTGGTGACCTCCAAGAGGTTTCTAAGAGAACTCACCTGGAACTGCTTCTCTAGTTTTGTTTTGCCTGATGGTCCAGGAATGAGGAGCGCGTTGACATAGGCGTGGATGTGAATGTCCGCCACCTCGGTTTCTTTACTAAGTATGGCCTCAACCAGTGTATCATGGATGAAGACATACTGCTCCTGGCAAAACAATGACAATAAAGGGACATTACTTTAAGTTTTCTTTACATATATCTAGGCACAAAAGTAGTGCCTTCCCCTGAGAGACAAAGAGAATTTCACAGAAAGGGGAGAAACCCCACAAAGGATTGCTTGCAGACCTGGTGGGAAGTCAGAAAGAGGAAAGAGATGGCCATGAGATAAACAACCTCTTCTGGTTCCTTACCTTTTTATTTATTGTGTATTGTTGATATTTGTGGGCAGGAGGCAGGAAGATTTGGGGAGGCAAAGCAACATCCCCTCTGCCTACCCTTCAAATCCAGCACCCCCTCCACACTTTGTGGGAGGGCTTGGCTTTCCAGTCCCTTCTGGCAACTCCAACTCTCCTTTTAGCCTGTCATATATAATTTAACTCAATTTTATGTGAAGTTGTCAATAATTCTTTTATATTTCATGTATGGGACTCTTCTCTGGTCTTATCCAACCAGAAGGCCACTTGCTTGACACAAGGAAGTTTGGTTTGGTTTGAAGCTCACTCAGTCATATATATATATATATATATATATATATATATATATATATATATATATATATATATATTGCTTTCAAGATGCCATCTATGGTTTTTAAGTTCATTTTTATTTAGAAACAATAAAAATAAAATACAGATTTGCAGACTTTATCCTATGTCATATGTGGGTAAACTATATGGACTTATAAAGGGATTAATTGGAGCACAATTCACACAATTTAAACAGAAAAGTGGATTGATTAATTCACTAGATGTATGAATAACGTGAGGTTTTTACCAGCAGGGATGAGTGTTGACTGATCTAATCACTCTTTCTCTGGATCTTCTCCAACAGCATTTTAAAGGATTATTTCCCATTTGATCACAAAATAGACAAAATTTAGCAAGCCCATTCATGGCATATCTGTAGTTACCTGGTGTTTTGGGTTGAATTGTGTCCCCCAAGAAGACATGTTGAAGCTCTAATCCCCTAGTACCTCAAAATGTTACCTTATTTGTAAATAGGGTCATTATAGATGTAATTAGTTAAGATCAGGTCACCTGAAGTAGGGCAGTGACTGGTGTCCTTATAAGGGGGACACAGAGAGAAGATAGCCATGTGGAAATAGAGGCAGAGATTGGAGTCCTGCTGTCTCAAGCCAGGGAACATGTGAGAATACCAGAGGCTGGAAGAGGCAAGGAAGAACCTTCCCCTAGTAGCTGCTGAAGGAGCAGGGCCTAAAAACTCCAGCACTGGGAGACAATACATTTCTGTTGTTTTAAGCTACCCAGTTTTTTTTTAAGCACATCATTTCTATTTTATTATTTTGCATTACTTTGTAATTCATAACTTTTGCTCAGTATTAGTAGCAGAATCAGTTCATGGGAGGCAGAACTTAAAGTATTCAATGAAGAAATACAAGTCAATTGCAGTTTTAAATGGGAAATGATAATCACTATAAATTAATGAATCTTTCCAAAAGGAGTATAATTCATATTTTGGAGACCTTATTTCTTAAGCTCCCCTTAGCAGTATGTTCACCATTCTTGCATTTCCCCCCTCTAAGTCTTCCCCATATTTTTTTGACTTAATAGCTGACTTTAAAATGTAATTTTATTAGAAAATAACTTTTGCAGTAATGACATCAGTTTCTGATGAAAAATTAAATTTTCTATAATTGAAAGGTTATATATGCCTGAAATTTCATTTTAAAAATTGTTAATAGTTGTATAATTTTGGGGGAGGCAGGATGGTTTGAAAAATAATAAATGGACATGGAATTATTAGCTTCAAATTGAATTTGAGTTTAACTTATTGTGGGTGTTCTTGAGGCTAAAATTAGTTTCTTACTAAATATAATGTGAGGAAATATTTTACTTGGGAAATAGAATTTATTGCCCATTCCAAAGAGAGAAATGGGTCTGGTTTGGGAAAATTAGTCTCTGACATTGGAACCTGCTTTTGGGTGAACTTCATATTTTCTTTAAATGAGAAATTAAGTGATAGAAGATAATATAAAAAGGAGATATTTGCAAGCTGCTATTTAAGAAGGAATTCCAAACTAGGAAGGCTAGAAAGGGCGGCTGAGTCCCTATTTTTCACCTGTTTTTTAACTTTCACTTGACACCAGATGATTTGAGTCTTCAGAGAAGGAAAGGATTTAGGAAAATACCTTCACTAGGTTTTAATTTATATTTCTGTGTGCTCCCTTCTCTACCCAGGCAGATTTTCTTTCGTTGGCTCCTTTGATTTTTTCGTTTCTTTTTTAGAAACAGGGTATCACACTTTTCCCCCAGGCTGGAATGCAGTGTTGTGATCATAGCTCACTGCAGCCTCCAACTCAAGCGATCCTCTCAGCTCAGCCTCCCAAGTAGCTGGGACTACAAGCATGCATCACCATGCCTGGCTGATTTTTTTTTTTTTTTTGGTGGAGATGGGGTTCTTTTTATTTTTTTTTTACCACTTTGTATGGATTACTTAAAAAAAAACTACCTGAAATAGATGTCATCATTTTCTGCTCTAAAATTCTCTATGTAAACTTGTGCCATTTTTTTTAATGTCTGTCTTTGGTTTGCTAAAAACTTGTGCCATTTAAAATGTGCTTAATTCCTATTGTTTACCAGCAATTTTATCAGTTGTTTACTGAACACCTTCTTTGTGCAAAACACTTCTGTGATCTGAAGACACAGCAGCGAGACAAACATGGCTGCTCTCTTCAAATAATCTGCATTCTGGTTGGAATTAAATTTCTTTTGAAATGATGCATCTTTTTCTTTACAGCATTGTGGCACCATCTCAGATTGTTTACAACATTCCAACAAATTGGAGTTAGTCCCATCGTCATTGAATGTACAGTCTCTGATTAAAATTAAGACTCTTCTCTCCTTCATTGGTTACTTGTTTAGTTTGATGCCATCTGAAAAGCGCATTTTGTTTTTGTTTTTTTAATTTCAGAATATTGCAGGGTTACAAATGTTTTGGTTACATGGATTGCTTTTGTACTGATTGAGTCAAAGTTATAAGTGTGCCCATCACCCAGATAGCGTACATTGTACCTGACAGGTAAGATTTCACCCATCCTCTCTACTCACTCCCACCTGCATGACTGCCATTGAGTTTTACTTCCATCTGTGCACATGAGTGCTGATTGGTTAGTTCCAATTTTATCAAAAAGTCCCAAAACAATAGATACTGGTGCGGATGAAAAGAGAAAGGAACACTTGTACGCTGTTGGTGGAATTATAAACTAGTGCAGACTCTATGGAAAATAGCATGGAGATACCTCAAAGAACTAAAAATAGACCTACCATTTGATCCAGCACTCCCACTACTGGGCATTTACTCAAAGGAAAAAAAGTCATTTTATCAAAGAGACACTTGCACTACAATGCTTACTGCAGCATAATTCACAATCACAAAGATGTGGAATCAACCCATGGGACCATCAATTTGTTAGTGGATTAATAAAATGTGCTATATGTACACCATAGAGTACTACTCAATCATTAAAAAAATGAATTAATATCTTTTACAACAGCCTGGATGGAACTGGAGACCATCCTCCTAGTGAAGTATCGCAAAAATAGAAAAACAAACACCACACGTACTCACTATTAAAACCACCCAGTTTGTTATACTTTGTTGTGGCAGTCCTAGGAGATGAATACACCTACATTTTATGGTGTTTGCATACCTTAGATGAATAAAGTTATCTTTTTTAATCATACCTCAGTTTGTACCAAATAATTTCTTTGTGAGCGAATGTGTTTTAAGAAGCCAAATACGTTGACAGTTCCTTCGTGTTGAATTTGCTGCAACATACTGTCTAGCACAATATACGTGCCTGTTCTTCCAACTCCAGCACTGAATAGAATACAAAGAAATATTTCAATGTGAAGCATAAAATAAGTTTAAAAATACATCATTACTGTCATGTTCATTAAAATAATTTCCTTCCCCAAGTAAATGAGGCATATGATAAATTTAGCAATACAAAATTATAAACAGTTCAGTAGTTAAGCATAATGCTTTAAACAACAAATTTAAAAGTCCCTTTTAAAGTTTTTTTTTTGCCATTTGTTTAGCTGCAAAACAACCTATTTCTGTTGGAGAGTTTTAAATTTTCAATAACTATATTTATTGTTCATTATACATTATACAATGAAAATATTATGTATCAGAGTGTAGCAAATAGACATGCAGTCTGAGAAAAATGAAAGCACCAGCTTCACCAAATTCTGAAAAGAAAAGGTCTCTGGGTCTGTATTTCCAGGTAGACATGTTTGTAAAGGTTTCTGCATTAATAGGAAAAAGAATTTGATAAAGCTTTCAGCGGAAAATATCATTTCAGTGAGATTGCGAGGAATAAAGCGTAACTTCAGTCATTTCTAAAGGGCTATTATCTGTCGACTTCTTCAAAGCCGCTACCAGAGGGACAGAATTCACAGACAGGGATTCTTTTCAAACGTTCCGACAAGTGGGAAGTGCTAGAGTGGAAAATTAGCTCCTGCTCTGCACAATAGCCTGGTCCTTCTCCATTTGCTAAGAAACAATCCCTGACCTTCAGAGCTATTTTTCTTGCATCTTCCTGTTTTCCTCAGCTTATCGTCAGGCAAACAGATTTTAAAAAGTCAAGATGGGTCTCTCAAACTTTGTCTGAGGATAACTCCTGAAATAGGTAATTAGAATGTGTCAGATAAGCTGTATATCAAAGAAAAACACTTGCCTCTGTAAAAATACAAATGCTGCTTTGACAAAAATACTGCAGACAGAAATGAATTTAATTTTTGTGTTCATAAAGCTTGATACAGAGCATTCAGTAAACATTAACAGCTATTATTATTTTAACTGAAAACTATTAGAGGATAACATCTAATGTATTTTCTTCTCTTTCTTCGAAATATCATTATTTCTATTTATCAACACAGTTTTGGAAATTAGAGTTCTTGGGTACCATTAAATTGATACTACATTTAATAGGATGTATCAGAAATAACTCAGGAAAATGAGAAAGGGATTTTGGTCGCCAAGTCTTTAAAAACACCTTAAAGGTATTTTGCCAAATTTGTCACCACTCCGTGTGCTTTGGATTCTCTGATGTACACCTGGCATAACAACGCTACAATAGACTATTGACTCCTAGGAACAGGGATTGTGTCTCAGACATTTTTATCCCACGGTGTTACATGTTGCAATAAATATTTGTTTAACCACAAAAACATTGTTCCACCTGCCTCCCACAGTCAATAAGCTGAAATCCAATTCAATAATCAAATAGAATAATAAACATCATAAAAATACCTGGTGCTTTGAAATATTCAGCAATCAAATTCTGAGTCTGGCATACTCATTTTCTAGGGATTAATACTTAAGGAAATGAACATATAATTTCATCCCGTCACTTCCTGAAATCATTACCATGTTGGCAAAAACTTTGTTCTATTGATTTCCTTTTCGTTAGCATCAGCAATCCACGGGTTTACAGGCACATCTCTTAGACTCACCTGCAGTGGACGACAACAGGCCCCACTGCATGGCGCTTGGCATGGGCTGCCTTTCTCACGAAGGTCAGCACGGGCAGTGAGTATTCTGGGACCCCCATGTCAGGCCACTGAGTGTAGTGATACTGGGTGACCACACGCCCACTGGGTCTTCCTTTCTGGGAGCCCTGGAAGAGTTCAGACAGCTAATAACAGTAACACACACGTGGAATCCTTTTTTTTATTTCAGAAAACTATGGGGGTTCTTAAACATCAAGTTAGGATTCACAGCTTGATGTTGGCAGTCTATAATGAAGCAAAAAATGTACAATGTCATTTGTGATAGTTAATTTTGTGTCCTCATGGCTAGGAGGCTATGGTGGCCAGTTGTTTGGTCAAATGCTAGTAACACCAGATATTGCTGTGAAGGTATTATTTAGATGTGATTAACACATAAATCAGTAGACTTTGAGTAAAGCAGATTACCTGCCATAAGGTGGGTATCATTCAATTAGCTGAAGGCTTTAAGAACAAAGTCAGAGTTTTCTGAAAGAAGTAAGTCTCAAAACTGCAACACAGAAATCCTGCCTGAATTTCCAGCCTGCTGCTGTGATAAATTTGGACTCTACACTGCAACATCAACTCTTACCTGAATTTCCAGGTTACCAGCCTACCTGCCTACAGATTTCAGATTTCTTAATCCCCACAATTTATGTGAGTCAATCCTTAAAAGTATAAATCTCTCTCTATATCTCTGTATCTGTCTATTCCACTGGTTCTGTTTCTCTGGAGAACCCTGAGTAATACATTATTCTTCTTGGGTTTTTTTTTCCTTTCCCTTATTTCAATCTCCACTCTTCTTAGCTGGATATTGGCATTATGTCAGAGCTACCCTGTGCAGTTACCACATGAGGCAGGAATTTGCATTTGCGTATTGCACCCACTGCAACCATAATCACCATGACCAATCTGGCTCCAAAGCCATAGGGGGCATTTAGAGACGTGGCAGAAACCTTTGGGATCAAGGTGTAGCTGTGATAAGTTTTTTTTTATCCCGTCTTGGTTATATCACCCATTCACTTAAAAAAGGACCAAATGCATGACTCAATTGATTATGTCTGTCATTTGTTGACTCACCTTTTTTATCTTCGTGTTCCTTAGAGTAAAATTCCTCACAGTATAATAGGCAAGCACTTGAACACTCTTCTGAGTGACCAGAAAGTTCCCATACTCCTCACTACCATCGGCAGGCCAGTACTGATCGCATTTTCTCTGCAAAAGAAAGAGTAAAGATGCTATTTCTTTATTTCGAATGCTCAGTGTAAAAGTTGTCCTGGAAATCAGTAAAGTCCTGAGACAGTGAAAGGAATGAACTTTCTCACCCTTCTAAGTATTTTCTTTTCTTTCTAAGCAATTGCAAATTATTTATAGAAGATACCAAGGATAGAATCACATAGCTGAAAAAGAGTGAAATGGCGTGATCTAAACTTCCCCCTTTCGGATGAGGACAGAGAGGCTGGAAGTATCAGGTTACTGCAGAGCCAGGACTAGAATCCAGGACCAGTGAATTAAAATCTATTTCACTCTATATTGCTTTTCAAAGAATCCCATTTACTGTTTTTCACAGTATGAACCCATTTAAAAGGTAGATAGCTTGATTCATAGTGAAACTTTTTCATTTATAATGTTAATAGTTGCCCTTTAGCTATGGTATTTCCTGGAAAAGATTCCCAATTAGCTTTCATCACTTTTGCTGCTTCGTAATGCTACTCTATTAAAACTAACTTAATCACCTAAACTAACTTAAAGCACTCAATCACTATCTCGGGGAATGACATAATAGATTACCTACATACCCTTCCTTTCTCCACGAGGTTTGTTATCATGACAATGACTTCCACGTTATGCTCCCATATCATTCTCCAGAAATCTTCGGCTGTGGATTTCAGTGGCCCTTGGGCAGCAATGTAAGCTTTTGGTCTGTTGTAGCCCTGAAGAAATAAATGATTAATGTTTCTTACTAACTGATTTATATCCATCTTTAACTGTACAATACTTAAGTTTTTAAGGTTAGCAGCAAATTTTTTCTATAAAAGAAAACCATAAAAAATACACTTGCAAAACTGGAGAAACTTGATAGCATTAGCAAGAATAGCAACCCTTCTTTAACTATGATTTTGTAAAAAAAAAAAAATAACAAGAGCTCTCTTTGCTTCGGCACAACCACCATTCTACGCATCTTTATTCCAGCTTCATTTTATCCCAATCTATTTACTGTGATTAAAATCTGGTCCTTAATAGCGCTGCTTTGAAACGTATTTCAGGCAAGGGGGCTCAGCTATCTATAACAGCTAAAAAACCTCTGGCATATGACCTCCTTACTCTCCTTGGTGGTACTAAGAAGTGCTAATCATTGATAGCTATCTGTCACTGAGCACCCGATTTTGGATCAGATGTTTTACAAACATTAAACTTAATCCTTGCTCTATGTAAAATGGAAGCATTATTCCTGATTTGGAGATGAGGAAACTGAAGCTCAGAGGAATTAAGTGACTTTCCAAGATCCCACAGCTAGCCAGAGGCAGAGCTGGGATGCAAAACCAGTTCTAACTCCAAAGACCATGTTTGTTCTGATAAATATATTGCCTCCACTGGAAGCATGAAGCAGCTGACTACAACAAACCCACTTTACACTTATGTACTCACTTCCTTGAATTCAGTGTTCCACATAGCATTAACCTGAAGGTAGCTAGACTGTGAGGTCAGTGTCAGGGAAATAAATGAGTGCCACTGATATTCAGGTGACCACAGTGGAAAACCAGTAGGTTAGTGAGTGGTCTACAGTCCCTGCTGAGCTCCATTAATTGCCATAAAGCTGGGTATCCTGAAGAGTACTCAAAATTATGTTGGCTGACAACCGGTTTAATAATCACGTTTTCCTTTTAGTGAGTACTACCATGAACATTTTCTAGTTAGGATTTATTGAGCATTTGCTATATGAATAGCACCATGCCAGGAGCTATGAGAAAGTAAAATTAAGCACTGGTCCTGCCCTTCACATATAAGGAGTTATAAACTTTTCTGAATATACTTGTTCTACCTTGAATGTACACTCCAACCTGAATTCCTTCCTTCACCCAGGAGATAAACTCAGTATAAGAGCTTGAGTATGATTCAATCTGAAATCCTTCAGTCATAAGATCTCTTAATTATTTACTGCTGATTTGTATTTTTTATCATCTATCAAATAACACATATCAAACACTAGGATATGTAAAACATGCTTACATCAACATAATTGGCATTGATGTAATCAGTCAGTTTGCCATCTTTTTCAGCAAGTTGTGCAAGCTTAACCCTGCTATGGTCATCTGTAATAAAAAGGAATATATTTCACTGTATCACAGACTACTTTTCAGCATAAACATCATTTATATTTGCATAATAATTTATCTAATACAATTAAAATGGAGGCAAAAAAATCACTTACTTTAATAGGCTTTTTGGGACTACAGGGATGACAAGGATTAAAAAAATCTCTACCTTCAGGGAAATATCTAACATAATAGGTGAGAATAGGACATATACACAGAAAGTAACGTACAGGTGTCAAGAAAGAAGTGTAAAGTAGCAGGCGGATATGAAGGCAGAAACTGTGTTGCTTTGAGATGATAAAAGTTTCAACAGAAATTGAAATCTGAAGTTGGCTTCTTAGATGGGATTTCGAAGATGGATACTGGGGCTGTGAGCAGTGGAGAGCCACTCAAGGAGGCAGAAGAGTGATGGGACCTCAGAAAGCTAGGGAAGGATGCCACATCTATGGTCTGAACAGGAGGCTGATGGAGGACGAAGAAATAGAGAAGGAAGCAAAAGGACCCTAGGAAGTTCCTGTGAACGGTTACAGCAAACACCTCTAGCAGGAAGAGTCTGCAAAGGGAGACAGAACAGTTGTCCAAGCACAGAGAAGGTGGACCCCGCATTGCCAATTAAAAGGAAACTATGGTTATTTAAATATGTTGAAATAAGGAGTTGGGGATTAACTGCATTCTATAGAGTGATTATATTTATTTGCAAGAGATACATAATGAGAAAGGAAAGTGTTACTAGAAGGAAATTTGGTAGTTTCACTGGACAGACTTATTTATTCTTTACCAAACCAAGACAAATAAAAACGCTGGGATATCAATAACTTCTGGGACAGTAACCGTTCATCCTGGTACCAGAATGTACATGGAAATATATGTATGGCAACAATGGAAAGATGGGTCTGGATGCCAGGCCGATCTCTTTTTGTGTTTTGGTTCTAATATTTTTAGAATTTCTGGGTTGCTCTTCTTCATCTACAAAACAGGACTGCTCTTACCTCTCTTGCCTGGTTGTTTCAAAAATTAAATGAAATAATGTCTTTACAGTGCCAGCCACTTAGTAGGTGTAGAGGGAAGCTTAACAACAATTCTCTTCTGAGAGGCAACTGAGTTTTAAGTGCTGCCGGGACAGTTGTTTCAGCTGAGGAAGACAAACTTAAAATCCCTCTGCTAAAACATAAAAATTGATGTAAACTCTGCGGAAAGGAAGCAACATCTATGTGAACTATTTAAGAGAACATGATAATAGAAGGGAGGAGAGTGCAGCTCCACTGGCTTCCAGAACTGGAATGGAACTGGAATTTGAATAACCTAGCTTGCAGTGCCATGCTCATATGAAGCTAGGGGGCCCATTGAATGTATGAGGAAGGATATAAGAAGCTTTTTTTTTTTCTTTTGAATGGGGAAAGAACACGAAGATGAATTTCAAGAGATAGATGGGAATATAAAGGAAAATAAGAGAGAGCAGATGTAACCAAAAGTGCTATGAGAAGATGGAAAAAAGTAATTTTATAGAAAAAATAATTAAAATTGCATTAATGAAAAAGGCCACACAGCTGCTCAGGGAGGTGAAAGGGAGAGAGAATGCCTAAGAAAACAAAAGGAAAAAAGGAATAAAAAGGAGAAATCCAACCAATTCTCTCTTTTTTTAATTTCAAAATATGAAGGGTAATACAACTTTGTGACATGAGCACTTTTGTAAAGTTTGAGTCAGTTGGGCTGTAAGTGTGCCCATCACCTGAACAGTGTTCATCGTACCTACCAGGTACCAACCAATTCTTTCTAAGACCCCAGGAAGAATGCTAAGAAAGGAAGGAAACAGGTACAGGTAGAAGAAAACAGAGAAAGTCTAAAGGGAATCTCATTTGGTTGGTAAATTCACATAAAAGTAAGTAGATCCTATGTGAAATGGGACCATGGAATATCAACAATGACAGAAACCACAAGAAGAGATGTACAGTCCTTAGGGCCTGCAGAAAGGACTGGATTAAAATTTGAGTTTGGTTAAAAGAAACAGATGTGATTAATTGTACAATGTATTTAAGTTAGAGTGAAATAATGCTATGTATTGTCTTACACAAGTCTTAATTCCTGATACAAAGGTCCTTGAACAGCCACACTGAGGTCTGCTGTCAGAGGACTTCAGGACACTGTGTACAGGCACAACAAGGACAATGATAACGGAGTCGCGTTAAGGAAATACTTACAGGCAACGATATTTATGTATCGGTTCTTGTGCTTGTTGTCTGGGTGGTTGGAGCTGTCTGCTGTAATACCTAAGTCAACAGTACAGCTCTGCACTTCCTGTAAAAAATTGTATGTATACCATTTTAGCACATACTCTTTCAAACAAAGTGCCTTAAAATATAATAGGAAAGACAAAACAAACAAAATAATCTACGCAAACAACAATTTTTTTTTTACATGTTACAACTATTTCTTGGCTAAAATAAAATGCAGTGAAATAATGCCTTACCTGGTAAAACTCTTTCAGTGTCTAATGAGGGAATGAATGCCAAAAAAGTAAAGAAATCAAATTCCACAGCACACGACAAATGAGAAAAAAAAGTGTTCATATTAGGTTTACAATGGAAAACTATGATCATGCAATAAATACATTTGTCAAATACTAACAAAACAGAATGTTTCAAACAGTTGCATGCAAATCAAAATGTCTAATAATTTGGAACCTTAAAATTATGTAAAAGAAGAAAATAACATCTTCAAAAGGGGACAGTGATGTAATAATATGATGATTTTTTAAAATGCAGATGAGAAGAACCACATATTCCGTAACACATTTTGCGATATTAGTCAGATTTGCTAATATTCAAATATAATTTTATTTGACTGCTATAGCACTATTTGAAACTCTGAATTAGTGATATACTATTTGTTTTTATTTTTTTGAGTTATTTTAAAGAGTAAACAGCTTCCTATTAGGTGGTTTGTAACAGATTTAAAGCTGTCAAATATTAAAAAATATCCTAAATTTTTTTTTATCACACATGCTATAGCATCTTGAAACAAAATTTAGATAGTGTTACTTTTTATATATTTAAGTAGTAGACATCTTTTTTTGCTTAAACTTCAATGGGCACAGAAAAACTATTTCTGCAAATTTTCTATTAAAAATGAATTAACATGCTTTTTGGAGATGTTTTCTATTTAAATACATTAGTTTAGAATTTATAATTATTTAGTGTTAATAAAATAAAAGCCTTATAATTTCTGAGAAAGTATGTAACCCCAATACAAATCTGATGAATTAGTGAACGGCCCAGCCTCTCTCCAAATAAGCTTTTAAGGCCTCTTTTGCAGCAATTCATTCTGAACAATTGAAAAGAATTTAATATATGAACCACTTAAAAGGTGTAGCATTATTAGTTATGAAGCTAATTATTAAGTTAATGAAAAGTTTCCTTCAATCACACTGTGAGTTAAAAGCAATGGAATTAAGAAAAAAACTTTTGGAGTAAAAACGTGAGATTATTTTATTAATTTAATTATTATGAACTACTTAATAATATTTAAAATGATTTTATAATTATGAAAACCATTAAACTGCCTTTGGGCCTATACTGTCACCAACTTTTACTAGAAATTGTTTATTTTTACTTATGTTTCATTTCTTTTAATGTTTGGAATATAAGACCCATCTTTGGCATATTTTCCCTTATGGCAATTACAGTGTTGTTTGATGTAAGCCTCATAGTTTCTGTCAGTTAACATTGAAGTTACACCACCAGTAGCTTCTAGCTTATGGTAAGAAAAAATAATTTGATGTTTCAAATATGTAATTCATCATATTATTCCACTTGACTTAGTGTTAGCTCACACTGCTTTCTTAATGTAGCTATGATTTAGATTTTTTTAGAATTAAATGTGTTGATTTCTATTATTTTTAATTTAGTAAAACAATATTCCACTTCACTTCTATTTCTTTTGATTTCTTAAAGCCTTCTAATCTATGATATTTTTCTTCCTTAAACGTATCTTTCTGGCTGTGACTCCTGGGTCAGTTGCTGAGCGCACTGGGGAGATTGAATCGGGAGAGAGTGGATCCTGTGATCAGGATCAGAGCTCAAAGCACTTCAGAAAGGGAGGTAGGTCCGCAGAGCCCTCAGGGTTTAGGCAGAGAGAGGCAGAAAGGCAATATGATGCTTTCTACGGGGGAGTTGCCTGAGCTGAGGCTGAAGATCGCCTGCTCAGAGCTATAACGGAAAGGGCATGAATTTTAAAACTACAGATTTGGGTTTGAATCAAGCTCTGCTATTTATCCCTTTAATTAACTTTTATGGAATTTGATTTCATTAATAATATGAATAGAAATAATGACAAATAGCTCCCAGAGTTGGGTGGAGGTTGAACGTGGAAGCCTCTAGTCCAATGACACATCAGAGGGCGCGCACAAATGGTAGCTTTTATTTTTTGAGGTTGATATTGTTAACTTTGGACTTTTGGCTTCCTATTTTGAAAAATCTGCTTAACTGATAGTTCAGTGGGCCATGATAAATTTGCAGTAAATTTCTCTGCCCATTCTAGAGTATTTTAACAGAATATTACTGGAAAAATGTTTGCTGATTATGAAGTTCAAATTTTTTTTAGAAATGTATATCTCCTTGAGAAAAAGATGTGATTTTTACCTTGTATAATAAAAGGGTTTTATACGTTTATAATGATATAAAACTTACAATTAAGGATTTATATGTACTTGAGCTGAAAATTATGAAATTTAGTAGTTTAGTATAATTTATATAATTTAGAAAATTAAAAAGAATCAGTGTTACTATTTCAGATTTTAAAAAAGAATACTAGAGATCAGTATTTTATGGGAGAGAATTAACAATGTTTTGATTTCCCACTAGTACAATTCAGCTTTTAAAATAGAAAATAAAATTTTCTAAATTATATGATAACTACGACACATCTCCTAAACATGTAAGTCATTATAGAACTAATATTTTTACTAGAAGTGAAAATGGTCTCAATGTCTTTAGGTCAAGATATAGCCTACTGCTAAATCTTTTAAATTTACTGTTTTCTATATTATTTAAAACAGACATACTAAAATCATACCTCAAATTCTTCAGTAAACCCATTACTTGCATGTAAGTCTGCAACATGCTTTGGAAAGTGCTTTATTGGAATTGCTCCAACATCATCTAAGTGAATAAAGAAATTGTGTTAAGATAATTTAACAGAAATGAATGTGCTTGTTCCTTTTAAAGAGAAAATAATTTATTTTCAATGTTAACGTATAAATACCACCAAAGCCTCACTTCTTATCAATGGACTGCATCTTTTATGGACAACTTTCTTTAACATGAGTGGGGGTTATATGTAAATTCTGGGGAAAAAATGCAGAAATAATATATTTTCAATTTTACTGTGAACTAAACATAATATATAGTAAAATTTAAGTTATAAAATTGTATAGTTTAATGTCTTATAATCAAATAGTCAGATGTTTACATTTGAAAACATTTTTTCCATATAAATAATAGAAAACATTTATATGCAGAATATTCATTAAGGATAATGTCAAAAGCCTTTGGGACTTTTAATCTGTAAAATTTCAGGAATTCTAACTTGAAAATATGCTATGTAAACAAAGTCACTGGATCTGTTAATTAATTGTGAAAGGGCCAAATTATTTTAACTGGCTCTGATTTTTTTTTTCCTTTTCCTGAAAAGACTTTCTTAGATTAAACATATTACTAGTTCACAGTATGCAATTTCGCAAGTGATTTCTCTGACAAGGAAACATCAAACACATTTCACTAGAAACAGTTATTTATGTCAACAGATGTTCAGCATTGAGGCCATCTAATATTTTTAAGCTTCAGTTACCAAGAATTTGTTGCATAAAAAAAAATTGGAATCCATCTGTTCTCTCTCTTAGATGAGTGGACCTGAATACTAAAATTGAATTAGTCAGTCAAGCTTGAGAAATACTAGACAAAGGTGCAATTCTACCTTCACATCTACAGAAGGACCTTGCCTGGAAGTAGCTTTTATAATTAGATAAGAAAACAGAAATGACTTGTCACATTTAAATCATTAGTTCTAGTAGATATCCTTCAAATCCATGGATATTATCCCGCACAGCCAACTTCCTTTCATAAGCAGACTACTAATTTTTATTGAGTCAGGTATTTTTGTAATTTCTTTTATTAATTGGTCTGCAAGTAAGTGAGACTTGTGTATCTTTTCATTTTCTGATTTTACATGAAAACCTGCATATTCAGGTAATCAAGAGTGAATCCCTGAGAACCAAGCAAGTAAAATGAGGAGATGTCCTTCATCACTCTTTTGACATTCAAAGTGGGCAGGTTTGGATTTCCGGGACAAGGTCCTGATTTTGTATTATTTTATTTTTTAATAATAAACTATATTGAACTTTGGATAATATTAGAGTTAATCTGCACACCCATGCTGATGGGGTATGTAAAAGAGATATGTCTGGAAATGAAGGGAATCAAAATGTAACAAATAACTGAGAGCTGTTTCAAAATTCCAAATATGTTAATGAGAAACTCTGCTATACTAAAATATATGTACAGTATTTTAATATAAACTAGAAAAGCAGAAATAAAACAGTGGTGTTTAAAGACACCGAGTTGACAAAAGAGGAAAAACAGTAAAACACTCCTATTCCTTATCTTTGTAAAGCATAAAAATATACATATTTAATATATACTGTACATAATATAAATATATGAAAATATGCATAAATAAGTAAATAGAAAAAATAAAATGCTTCTCTTTCTTCTGTTTTTTTTTCCTTTAGTCATGAGATTTCAGAAGATGATATCATGTAGAACTTGGGCCCCTGGCAATAATATATGAAGCAATCAGACAGCTTAAAGTGACTTCTTTAAAACGACCACATAGATGAATTTCTTCTTTTGTATTCCTGGTTTGATAACTTCTATTTCTTGTCTTATCCTCTACCCTCTGGTTCACACAATTCTAGACAAATCCTTTTTTTGTTGCCACTTTTCATTCTGAGATGTTATAAAATATTAATTAATTACGTGGCTATAATCTTACTTACAGTGTGAACTCTAGTGTCAGTGGGTGTCTCAATCAAAATGACCCTGGGTAATTTTTGAGTATTGCTATCCAGGTAAATTCTAATAAAAATAGCCAAAGTTTTCCCAAATATTCAACTATTCCAACATTTGAGACAAAAATATTTCAAGAAATCATACATTTTTTGTAATATGATTTTTTTCACCATTACCACTATTTCATAGTTTTTTCCTAATGTAGTTAACAAACCTTTTCTCACATAAACTCAAATGATCAAGAAGGAACTAGACTTTATTCTTATTTTTGTCATTTTTCTCCTATTCATATATATTGTATTGATTTAGTCTGATTTTTGTTGCTTAGATTTCCACTAAAGTAATGGAAGTGAGTAAAAGCATTATTCTTAACTAACATTTTATTTCTATAAATGTTTATTTTTTTAAATATACTATACCTGAATAATTATAAATTATTTCAACATATCATCTGAATGGTTATGAATGTTTAAAATTAATGAGAACAAGATATAAACCCAGGTGCCGTATACATGATGTAGTAAATATTTTGTGCCATACAAATATGTACTAATCTGCATTATAGTCATTTGCAAAGTACTCCAATAAAAGCAAACCTTCCAGCAATGTGCTTTTCATTCAACATCTACCAGCTACTCATGGTCACACTTTAAGCTATTACCTGAAATTGGAAAGACAGGTGTTGGAGGTGTGGATATTACTCGAGGGGAAGTGCTGTCCTCTAAATAAAAATGTGCAGTCTGGAAGCACTTCCTGGAAAAAAAAATAAAGCAATTTATACTACTAGCTGCTATGGATATAATAAGACAACTTCTGAACTGCTTAAAAATTAAAATGGAAATCTCCAGAATTAAGATAAAAGAAGATATATACCCAGAAGAGGGATTGCTGGATCTACATCTATTTTAACAAGTCACAAACATTAAAGAATTTTATGGTTTCCAAGTTTTCGCTGTACCAGATGCAGAAAAGCAAGCTAATATCAGACATGCTGAAAGCAGAGATGGCATTTGAAGTTGTAGTTGGTTCAAAGTATCAAATAGCACTTCGCTGATATAGGAAATCTCAATGCCCTAGGTTCCATTGTTGCTATATACCAAAGTGTCCTGCTACCTTGAATAGGACCAGAGTGGAAAGAAATAATATCCAAAGCTATTTTCACTCAACATTTAAGTGACAATGTCCTTCTGAGCGTATTCAGTTGCTAGCAAAAGGCAGCAAGCTGACTATGTAGAAATGAAATTTCAACAGTGATAGCGTTTTGATGAAAAGAGAAGGCAGCTTTATACTGTAAGTATGATGCTGTAGCAGTGACAGAACTTAAATGAGGAAATAATGAGCACACAACAAAAAAACAGGGATGATTTTCTTTCCAACAGATGCTACCCTTGTTGATGAGGGTTTTGAGAATGAATATATTTGCAATCAATGACAACTATGACCTACAATGTCACCTGAATCTATTTTCATTCAGATAATAAGAGTAACATCTGGTAAGAGCACATTACAAACTACTGAGAAAAGAATCAACTACTGCTATAAAGTAATACAAACCATCCTTAATGTTAAAAATTTAGATGATTAAAACTGCTAAGACACTCTTTGATGTGGGCTGTTTAATGTATTTGAACTATTATTCATGAGTGGTTAAGTTGAAACAGAAATATCTGTTTGAGCAAACATGCCAATCTCACTTTTCATTTAAAACCCTCCAGCTACAAGTCATTCATCCTAATGAGCTTTAACATTATATTTATTCTTACACAGTGATACCTAAATCTCCTAAATCTCGGTATTTTTTCAGTAAATCAGTTCTCTAGATGAAATTATTGAATGGCTTCCTACTTCAATTAGAATAATATCCAATTATTTTAGCAAGGGCTGTAAGACCTTTGGTGACCTGGCCCCCATCTACTTCAGTAACTTCATCTCCTAAAAACTCTGTTCCTTACCCACTAGGCTCCAGCCTATGCTGATCATCTCTTTCTCCCTCAAAGAAGTCCTGTCAGCAGCACCTGAGAACCTTGGCTCGGGCCATCATTCCTTCTGCCTGCCTGTCTCCTTCCCGTCATTTCTGCATTAGCCCAAATGCCACCTTCTTTTGAAAGTCCTTCCCTCACCCTGATAGCTAAAAGCATCAGCCCATCCCACTAAACTGCTATACTTTGCCCTTTTGTGACACTTATTATATGAAATACTATTACTTATGTTTTTGTTTATTTGTTGTATGTGTTTATAGTTGGTCTCTTCTTATCAGAATATTAGCCCAACAAGGCAAAGTACTTCATCTTAACCATTGCACTGTTAGTCCTCAGTGCTAAGGAGGGTGTTTATCATGTTGTGGGTGCCCCCAAACATTTGTTCAATGAATAAACTGCTATAAGTAGGGGTAGTGTAAAATTATATAGTTTATTTATAACCTTAATGTCACAAGCAAAAATAAAAAAAAACCCCAACAACCCTAAAGCAATGATGTACACAGCAAAAATTAGCCTTCTGCTGTGATAATATAAGTCTTGATAACCAAACCCAGGAGAATATACATTGACAAAACTCAAGAAAATCTTCAAGAAAGAACAGGTGGCACAGGAGGAAGGTGAGTGGATACAGAATCAAGTGTCAAAGGGACCCTGAGCTAGATTCATATCCTGGAAAGTGGCAGGCTGACATGGAATGGGAGAAATGAGTGTCACAGGTCACATGATAAAGAAACTATCCTACAGAAGGTCCACATGAGCAGAATTGAAACCAGACTGAAGCAGAAATTATAGGGAAAGTTTGGATTATCTGTGCAATCCTGGATGTTGCATGTTCTGACACACTGTTATGTAAACATTGGACTTGGTACGTGCTTTTAAGATCACAGAATTAAAATCTTTTTGATTTCCCTAAAATAGAGTTACACAAGCTGGTGGCAGGTTTTTAAAAAGTATTTCAATGAATTTTAAAGTTGTAAAATGCCTTAAAAGGAGCTAGTGCAATATCACAGCTGATACAAGAATCTGACATAAAGTTAAGAAGGTCAGCCTGAATATCTTCAGAGAGAAGGAGCTCACTCCTTATCAGTCATCCTTAGCTGCTAGAGATTTTTTTCTTGTACTAACTCAAAACTCTAAGTACCTCCAAATGGTACCCAAAGAGTAGGGCTTCCTGCTCCACTGTTACGGCTCTTACTATTGATATATATTTTTTCTCTGTCTCTCTCCTTCTAGCCATTGGTTCTAGTTCTGTATTTTATATACTTGACTTTTCTCCTTGAACTTTACAGTACAATAATACAAACATGTGGTAGATCAGTGAACCTGCCATGTTCTCTCCTAACTTGGTATTTCACCTCCCTGCTTTAAACACATTTCTCTTTCTGACCAAAATGCCTCACTCAACAATATACCAGGCAAAAATGTGTCCTCCTTCAAGACAGCTCAGAGGTATCTTCTCTGTGAAACAGCCTCTCATTTCCTAAGCAGAGTTTAGCACTCCACTGCCTGTGTTTTCACTGCACCCCAAACAAACTTCCATCCACACTCACCTATATGAAGACTGTTTGAGAAGTACACCTAAGCAATCCAACAATGATCTTCACTTTTTGGACATGATCCTACATTATTTTAAGTATTTGTCTTAATTGGTGGTTAGGGTAATTATTTTGTAATGTACTTGTTTTGTGCCTATTTCCTTATTATATTTTTTTAAAAATGGAAGCATGTCTCTTGATTTTATGTAAATCCAACTCTTAATATAGTGCCAGGAGTAAAATAGGTGCTCAATGTTTGTTGAATGAGCAGATGAATTTCTAACAGCAAGCAAATCCCACTAACCATATGTTGTCCCACTGCATCCTAGATTCTCTTGCCTACCTGCGCCTTGAATGGGATAACTTGAAATCTCAAAACATTTTGGAGGCAGAGATGAGATATACAGGTAGAGAAAGAAGGATGGATGGATGGATGGATGAATAGGGGATGCACCAATAATTCTGACTGCAAGGGAAGAAGGCAGCATCTTATAGAATATAAAAGGGTAAATTAAAACATATTAGCATTGAGGTTGAACATGTTGCTAATGTTCATTGTAGTATCTGGGTAAATATCAGCTCTACTCTTTTAAGCTATGTAATCAAATCTTTGTTGATTTTAGAAAATAAGTAGTCAATAATGTTACTTGGCATTAATTTTCAAAAAAGAACCTCATAAATAATACCAAAAAGCTTGTAAGTTGGAAAACTTAAAACAATATAGGCTACATTATGGATAGAGGGCATTTGTACACTGCTTAGGTATATTTTATAGTACGGTCTTACATAGGAAATGACCCTCAACTTAAAAGACTTCCATTCTGGGTTGGCAGCTATCTTCAATGACCCACAAATTTGAATTTAAGATCAAGAGAGAATTCATATCACTTTTCTTCCCACTTCCCCTAGTCAAAACAATTGTGTCTGTATAAAGTCCTTTTCTATACTGCTTTTGAAGATGTGTAATTTTGCTAAATATAACTTTGGTATTTTTTAGGTTCTAGCTCTGAAAAAAGCTCTCAAAAATTTTCCCTTTTTTTATTTAAAAAGAACTATTTGAAAATCTTCCCTGTTGAATTCATTTTGTGTCTTAGAAACCTATGGTTTGGCTCATGAAAATTATGCCTTAAAACATCTGGAAAATAATTTCAAGGCATATTATTTAATGTATGACAAGATTCAGTATCTATAGTCCATCTGTTCAGTATAAGCAGTGAATGTCTTCACGTCTATGTGCTAAGTGTTGATAACTATGTCTCCTGCTAATTATCACTCAACCATGATGGAAAAGTGATGACTGTTTTAAACTTGTAGACATAGGCCCTATCAATCAATGGTAACCTGATTATTTAATTTACACCTTTTCATCACAGTATTTAGAATTAAAAGCTAGCAATGTGTATCATTCCATTCCTTAGTATGCTTATACAAAAATTAAACAATATTTAGCATGCTGAATTCACTCACAGAACCCCTGAAGAAGGTCTTACTGCAATCTTAAAGATAATCTAGTGAACCCACTCAAATGATAAACAGAGGAAACTAATTCCTAGGTGGGTAAGTGACATGTCCAAGGCCAGATAGCGAAGGCTAGGCAGGGCTGGACAAGGGAGCCATATTTTATCACCTCTAATTTGTTCTGTCTTTCTGCTAAAACATGCTTCCTCTCAAGGTTTATACAAAAAGTAGGGGAACACCTTGAGTTAGATAAATCAGACAAAAGAGAAAATTTATTATACCCCTTTAAAAAGGATTATTTTTTTCCCTAAAAAATTACATTAGAAAAATCTTTAAATATTTTCTTCTAAGAATTTCATAATTTTAGTTCTTTAACTTAGGTCTGTGGTCCCTTTTGAGCACATTTTTGCATACAGTGTGAAAAAAGGTTCAATTTGATTTTTTTGTATGTGG
Organism: Lepilemur ruficaudatus; assembly: GCA_963574885.1. Lineage (NCBI taxonomy): Eukaryota > Metazoa > Chordata > Mammalia > Primates > Lepilemuridae > Lepilemur > Lepilemur ruficaudatus. Next base: position 58,438 of record CAUYRT010020075.1, read on the forward strand.
ATATCCAATGGTTCTAGTGCCATTTGTTGAAAAAACTATTATTTGCCTACTGAAAGGTCTTGGGACGCTTGTCTAAAATCCATTGACTATAAACGTAAGAGCTTATTTCTGGACCCTCAATTCCATTCCATTGATCTATATGTCTATTCGTATGCCAGTACCAGACTATCTTGATTATTTTAGCTTTGTAATATGTTTCTAAATTAGGAAGCATGAGTCCTTCAATTTTGTTAAATTCTTCGAAGAAAATCTAGAAGTTAGTTTTTGTGGTCTTGGGTTAGGCAATGCCTTCTTAGTTATGATACTAAAGACACAAGCAACAAGAGGAAAATAGATGAGTTAGACTTCATTGAAATAAAATACTTTTTTACTTTAAAAAAAGATACCATCAAGAAAGTTAGAAGATAACTCACAGAATGGAAGAAAATAGAAAATTGCAAAATAGATACCTAATAAAGGATTGGTATCTAAAATGTATAGAAAACATTTTCAACTCAATACTAAAAAGACAAGTAACCCAATTAAAAATAGACAGCAAAGGTTTTAAATATACATTTCTCCAAAAAAAGATATACAAACGTCCAGCAAGCACATGAAAAAAATACTCAACATCATTAGTCATTAACGAAATATTAAAATGCATTAAAAACCACTGAATTGTAGACTTTAAATAGGTGAATTTTATAATATATTAATTTGAAAGCTGTTTTTAAAAAAATGTTTAAATATATAAACTTGGAAAAACTCATAAGGACTATGTTACTATTAGTACTGTTATTGATATGTCATCAGATTTTTAAACCTTTCCACAGGCTGTAGTTTTCACAAAGGTCTAAAATGTTTCCATATTTGCTAGTGAAATCATGTCATTTACAAATCCACCTACACTGAAATTTGAATAATTCACACAAACCTTGAAAAATGCACTAAAATTGTGCACTTATCTTGTGATTCAGCACATAATATCCTTAAGTGCATTATGACCTAAGAAGTTACATTTTATAGTGAATTAACTTCAAACACAGGAATGTGAGTAGGACAGATACTTAACACTATTTAACATTTTGGAATGGGCAAGTAAAGAGCAACACATTTTATCAGAACATTTAATAGATATAAAATATTTGATAGATGTTAAATATATACATAAAACCATCAAAGTACTCACATTTTAAACTGCTATACTCTGTATTCAGGGCACACAGAGTTGTTTGTGAGGAAAGCAGAAACATTTTATCGAAGGTCAAATTAACATGTAGTTTTATCTTTTAATCAATCTTTTTATCAATTAACTGGTAGTTTTATCTTTTCCCCACAGCATACAGATAAAATGACCCATTACTAATAGAAGATTAAAAACTGCTCTAGATTTTAATTTTCCATGAAACATCAAATTATATTAAATAAGACACTGATTTTTAAATTTATAAAAAATATATTTGTATATCCTTACTCTACAAGTAATAGAGATTAAGAAAGTCATTTTAATTATTTCAGTCTTATAATTATACACCATCTGGCATCTTTATTTGAACTTTATACTAGCACTATTTACTACAAAGTAGAATTTTCTTGTATTTTCCATTTTATGTAAAATTTGTTTGACATTGATTCCCACTAAATAAAAAAATTTGTTTGGCAGGCAACATCAGATTAGATGGAAAGCAGTATCCGAACAAACATGACATCAATGTGGCAAAAAGTTTGGTCAACAAGTTCGGTGGGAAGGGGGGAGAAAAGCAATATGAATTCTTGTTTAACAAACATTTATGGATCATGTACTGTGCTCAAAGCGTTCTGCTGAGCATGGACTCTTCTGTAAAAAGAATGATTGGTAATTACAGGAATCACTAGGGTGCAGACTGAAGAAAGCAGGCTTGTTTGCATCTCGTTATAGAGAAAATAGACTCCTAACCCACGTAGGGTAACAAGGCATGATCTCTTCTCCGCAGTCTGTAGCCTACTCTGTTCTGTAAAGGAAGTGAGATATGAAACACTGAAATGAAAACATTCTCACGTAGCCAACCATGTCCAGCTACAGGCAACCACGTGCTTCAGGCCTCACCGTCTCCGACACATCTAGCTCATCTCTACTTCCCAGTGTTTCCATCTGCTGTGTCCCTGCCTGGAATGCCGTTTTCTTTTAACTCTTCTGAATCCTATGCAGCGCAAGCCCTATATTTCATTTTACATTTACCCTGAACATTCTCGCCTATCAGGCTCCCTTGTTCTCCGATTCCTCTTAACATTAGATTTCAGCTGCTATTCATACACTTCTGTGTAATATTTTATATATTTTCATGAAAAATTATTTCTTCCCAATAAGCACAGATTTCTTGAAAGCGATGACTCTCCTTCCTTCCTTCATTATTGATATTTCCCAATAGTAGTTCACACAGTACTAGGTACATGGGAAACAGTCAATAAATAGAGTAAATATTTTGGAATAAACTGAGAGAATACATTGTGGGAGAACACATAAACAGTGGTGATATAAACACATGGAATGATGCTGCTAAACAAAAAGGAATTAATTACAGATCTTCTGAACAAAATTCTCTTTTAAAACAGAAGTATAAAATACTAGGCTATGTCCTTTCTTAGTTTACAGATATGATTCCTTATATGATTGTAAAGTCCTTGTTTTCCAACAAACACAGTTATGCTGACTTGCATTATGTCCCTTGTAAATTTACTAGTTTTCTGTGTGTTCTGCTTTCTACATGGTGGAAAGCTTATGATGAGTGTAATTATTCTTGTCCTTTAAAGCTTTTAATGGATTATTGATGAGAGTGAAGCTATATTTCATCCTCAAAGCAAATGATAAGTAATTTAAAAAGCCCATGCTTGTTAATATAGTCATTAACTTTATTCCCTAATTACATCTATATTTTAATTGCTTGATTTTTACTTTTATGCATGAGTTATCATTTTTAATCAGTATGCACAGTTGATAGGCATCTTGCACAAACTCTTCTGTTATTAAAAAACCAATATTTTTACTATATCAAGTTATATTTTCCTAAATAATAATGTTTAGAATTATAACAGCTGGTGAAAAGCTTAGATATATGTTAAATGTTATGATAATGTTTGAATATTAATTTAATTAATATAAAAATGCAACTGTCAAAATACTGTATTAAATAGTAACTGAAGTAAAAGTTCTTTCATTTTACCTTTAATTGATTTAAACATGAAGAATAATCAACTGTTATAATATTATTATGTCTTTGGAGTCACAAATTCACCTTGAATTCATAGTTACTTGAATAAATTAATGGAAGCTCTCAAGTAAAATGAATTTTGACTATGTTTTGAAGAGCTTTCAGATGAAATATGGGCAAAATCTGAGCTTTATGAATTAAATTTTCCACAAAACAAAAAAACCACTCAACTTACCTCCAGTAGATGAGAATACCCACAAGAACCACTAGACAGATAAAAGTCAGGGCTGACACGATCACAAGGGGTATAACTGCCTTCTTCTCGGATTCCAACCCCTCAGCTAGACCAATACGAGACTCATGGCTACTATTACTGGCCTCTGTAGTCGGAGAAAATTGAGAGAGTTGATATTTAAACCGAAGGAAAAGTCACAACACTTTCAACTGATTATTGCAACCTTCATTGCTGTTACTTACCTTTAAAATGTTGACTCTATGATGCCAATAATGTCTACGATTATAAGACAATTTAAGTAAAAAAAAGTTTAGAAATTAAGGCAGGCTATTAGAGTTAAAGAACAACAATATCCCGGCAAATACTGGGACCCAGGTAGGGGTGCCTTGACAAAGAAGTGAGCTTAACGCTGCTTTGTAAAGCTTGCTACAGGGAAAACAGAAGTTTTAAAATAAGAAACCCACCCAGTTTTTAATTAAAATGATCAGGAAAAATAATGCTACTTACTGAATCACCCATGCATAATCTTAATTTTCTAAAATTAATTTTAATGGAATTATTTTTAACTCTGCATTAGGTAAATAATTAGAAACAATAATGTCATAGGAAAACAATCTTAAGATAACCCTTCTTACATTAGGCTAATCTTTCAATCCAGGAAACTATTTTAATTTTAAATGCAGATTGGTTTTAAATGTTATTTTGAATGCTCTTCTTATCCATTATTTTTTTCCTTAAAAAAATAAAAATACTATCGCATGTGAATTGAAGGAATACATAAATCTAAGAAACTCTTTTCAAATATGCAAATGTAAATAATGAAAAAGTCCAAATTTGGTCTTTGGGTTAATTTTAAAACATTGACTGCCACACTAGGAAAAAAATTTTTCCTTGGGACCACAGGGTTTGATGATGAAAACAGAATAAAAACTTCAAAAACAAAACTATCCTTTCTAATTTAATGAAAAATTTATTATTTTTTATCGTTTTCTGTGTGTGAGTTATAAGCAACTTGAAAAGTAGTTCACGTGGGTCCCGAGGTAAAGAGACGTGGGAGTTACATATGCTTCACAAGGCCCTGGGCTCAAAATTAGTTAAGTACAACTCACATGGCAGTTAATGTGTTAAAAGATGGCAAATGACTCTTTTGTGATCAGTCAGGTACATTATTGTACCAGCACTTTGAAAATCACTGTAAGTGGAGATATTCTTCCAAGTTATTAAAAACTTTCAGAGTTGTGTTAGTGGCCAGTAACAATCTTTGCTTTGAGGTGTGTTCAGTGGCAACCAAGATGACTGAGTGTGAGAACTGTTTCTAACTGATGATATGCTGACGGTGGTACAAAGCAAGGGCCCTTATTCTGACTACTTGTCAACATTCTGAAATTAAAATTCCTTATCAAAGTGTACATGCTTCCTACACACTTGGCACTTTTGATGCTTTTATATCAATCTTCTTACTATTCGTGATATGAGACAGAGGAAATTAATTTAATTTTGAATATTTAAGAAATTTAAGAGAACTAAAGATTTAAAATAATAGCTTTCTTTTGTAATCAAGGATGATGGCAGAAATGGCCAAGAAGTTAATCCACGAATACAGGAAATGTATCATACGAATATAAATGGCACACACATTTCCCAAGATGTTCTTACAATTACAGATGTATTTGCTAGAAAAAAGTAGAATTCAAAGGTGTGATTAAAAATCATAACATTGTAGGAAAAGTGAAAATATTATAAGTCAACTGACCCCTAAGTTGTACTTAATATTCTTGCAAGAAAAGGCCAAGGTTCAACTGGCCATTACATATTGTGTGGAGACTCATCTAGACACATAAATAATCTGACGGTGAATGCACTGAAAATTTCATTATGAAATTTAGAAAAGCATCTTATTTTATACATGGTTGCCTTCACATTTTTTCTATTGTAACTATTTTTACCTAAGTGGAAAGTAAGTTTGTGGGTAATAAATGAAAAAATTCACTTAGCAAAGTCCCTGGTACCCAGTACAGTACATTTGGTGGTTAATATTATTATTTATATCAGTCAGTCTTGAAGCGTGGTCCTCAGAATAGAGGCATCAACATCACCTGTAACTTATTCAAAATGCAAATTTGAGGCTCCACCCAAAACATACCAAGTCATCTGAATCAGAAACTCTACGGTTAAGGCTCAGCAATCTGTGTTTTCACAAGTCCTCCACACAATTTTGATCCATGTTAAAGTTTGTGATCCAATGATGTACATTAATATATGTACAAAGCAAGCTTCTATAATTACACAGGTCTTTAATAGCCGTAAATATTCATAGCAATATGTATATGGGTATATATAGAGATAAATACATATCATTTATATAGATGCATATTCATACATATATGAGATATGTCTGATCATATATGTGATATATATGTAAGATATATAATGCATATTATGTAATATATGCCATATATACCATATATACATAATACTTATATACATGCACTACATAAACACATGCACACACACATATAGTCTTGTATACAGATATTTCTCGTAAGTTTTCTGGGATATCTGATCTGATCTTAAATCCTTTAAGTGAGGAATTATAAGTGAGGAATTATAATGATAAGTCTATGGTGAATATATATTATGAAAAACCCAGCTCTTTTATGCACAATGGGATATCACATGAAAGTACAATCAGCTGATTGCTTTGTATACTACACGGAGGAAAAAGTAGTTGTATTGATCTTATTTTCATTTTTTGAGACTAAATTATCTGTTTTGATACAGCTCAGTAGTGTATACGAGTTACCTACATGATAAGAATTTACTAATGCAATTACAAAATAAAGCACCAATATTAATATTTAAAAATGTTTTGAGAATAAAATAGTATAATTTGGTATTACAATTTAAGCATTACATATATTTTACTGTCCTCAGTCATGAAAGCATAGTCCCTAAGAGACAGACACCAATAACACATTCCAGGCTTAGTTTGTATTTACTCCTTATGTGACCTGATCAAGTGATCTAGCATCTTTGGTTTACTCATAAATTGTAAATACTAGTATTTGCCTTATCTATATTATTTTGAGGAACATATCTTGTAAATTGTTCTACATTCTAGAGCTACACCAAAAATTTTTAAGTTTCAGAACTAGTCTGTATACATTTGATAAACGGGCATATTCAATTACTGGATAAGACAGACAATATATGAGATATATATATATATATACAGTTTTAAAAATAGGCAAGAATTTTCCCCTAATCTTACTTGATCTTATTTACTTCATTAATTATTACTTGATGAGGTTAGATGTTATATTCATGTTGTTTTCTCTTCATTAGTGAGGGAACATACACTTAATAACTAAATAAATCTAATTAGTGCATTGAAAAGAAACTTGGTAAGCTTTAGTCAATAATTCTAGGTTTAGCATTTTGTTGTATATATATTCTTTCTCCAATAGTATAGTCTAGCAAGAACTTATCAATGACACCGCCTAGTAATATAGAAAAATGGACAGATTCCTGATATTTTCCTTTAACATAAATCTAACAAAAATTTGAAAAAACAAGTACTATAATTGAGGGCAGATAACAATTCACATATATGACAACGCTAATGGATATAGTGACCTACAGATTCATTATTCTCAGATGTCAGTGTTTAAGTGTTTAAACTGAAATGTAATGCTAAATAGGTATCAAGTAAGGATACAGAAAAACTTCTCTGTCAAAATGTATAAACTTTTAATTGCTGCTACACTGAAGGAAAATATATATAACTAATTCAGGAATGAAGTAACAAAGAGGAAAAATATCCTAATGAGATTGATGTCTATGTTCTGAGTTATAAATATTCACTTTTATACAATGACTGCCTTTCATTACATTAGCCTACCTTTTGACTTACTTTTAAGATTTAAATATTTTCATTGTTACATTAAAAAATATCTTAAAATTTACTAAAAACAAATCATAAAATCATTTTGATAAATTCAATGATATTATTTAATATTTCATTTGCTTAATAGAATTGAACTTCCCTTTCATTTCATTGGCATTTAAAGTGGACATCTGTATTATATATGCTGCAAGTAATCTGATCTAGGAAACATCTGGCCAATAAGCTAATTTGCATAAAGTACATTAACAAATGAAATGTATTTCTACAGAAAATTGTTCCTTGATGAGGTTCTACTGTTTTACATCTTGTCATACAATACCTATACATACTGTGCATGTTAATGCTCAGTATTTAACTTAGGTGTATAACATCAAGCACAAAGTAAAATGTATTTTGTTGGTTCACAGTGCCCTCTTTAGGCAACATTAAAGTAATCTAAGCAATAATTTTAAAAATTAAAATCTTTTCTTAACCTCACCATTAGCTCTCAAAATTCAGTAATAGAATTTTTTTTTAAAGCTTCCCAAGCTAATATGGGTGTGCAAATTATCTAATTACTTTCTATGGAGTGTGTCAAAGAGAGGGGCTTAAATCATATTATCATATTTTATAGTTCATTTTATAATTCAATAGAAATAGTTCACAACTTATTTTAGAACACAAATAAGTATGAAAATTAAAATCATCTAATAATTGCACACTCTGCTCTTATTTAAAAAGCAGTGTGCTAAGATGTATTATGCACACATAATTGTTGCCATATGTAATAGGCATTCTGTAGAATAAGAAATATTGACAACAAATAAAATTTTTAAATCTATTTTAGAGAGAGTTACATTAAGAACAAAAACATATTGAATAATCATGTGAAATAATGAATAAAACCATACTTTAAAAACTATAAACTGATTCATTGAATGGTTTGATTTAAAATAAAAAGATGATAAATGCCTGAAGTGATGGATAATCTTGATTTGATTAATTCACATTGTATGCCTGTATCAAAACATCGTATGTACCCTATTAAGATATACAACTATTATGCACCCATAATAGTGAAAAACTTCAAAAAAATTTTAAAAAGATGTGCCATTTTACAAATTTCTGTCTTTCCATAATTTTTCTATTTTACTTTTAGAGCAAGAAAACCACCACACCTTGATTTATCTTTTTGATCCATAACTAACCTGCCTCTGAAACGTTGAACACTTCTGAGTGCCTGCTAGTGACAGATGGTGTCGGGGACCTTGAGGATCCAGGAGTTATTTCTGAGTCACCTGCTTCCAGGACCCCATTAGCATCTCTTTCATTAGTGTCTGGAAAACTGAAATCTGTGGAAGTCTCATTATCATTAAGGCTATCTGAGGTACCTTGCCCTGATCCACTTTCTTCATCACTCGTCAGAACAGCCCATGCTTTAGCTTCAGGGGTGAAAGGAAGCACAGCACTACCAGTCTGAATGTCATTTTCCTTTTTTCCATCATTGTGCTTTTGGGGTAGCCCATTTACTGGTGGTGATTTATCAGGACTTTTGTTCATACCAGTTTGACTGCCTGAGGTTACACCTGTGTCTCTATTTTCTTCTTCAAAATTCTCAGAGAGTGAATATGAGATTGGGTTATTCTGATCCACAAGATTGTTTTCCTGGGTGTCTGAATCATTTGTTACCTTTTCCTCTGATTCTCTATAGGATAAGCATGACATACACTTATTTATGGATAAGCCATCGCTATTTCTGTCATCATAATCATCATCATCATCATCAATATCATCATCTTCACCACCACCCATTAAATTGGTATCAGATCTGGCACTATGAGTCAGCTTAGAAGTTGCTTTAGAAGGAAACAGCAACTTGGTTGTGGTTACATCACTGTTGGGAGAAACAGCTGTAATGGAAACAAACCCATTTCCTAAAGGAACAGAATGATCAGTAGCTACAAATGTATCAGAAACAACCACTGGAATATCAGCAAATCCCTCATCAGTGATAGAACTTTTGGTGGAGGTGAAAATTTCATCAGAATACATAAATTTATTTATTAGTGTATTTAGTGGTTTATCAATTGATAAAACAGGAGTAGCAAATGCATGCCTTCCTTTTTGGGGATAGGCCTGGGTAATCTCCAAATTGGCAGTTTGGTAGAACTCATCATTACTGTACAAAGAAGGTACCACTTGCTGGGAACTTTTGCTTTTAAACAAAACTGGTTTAAAATATTTCTCACTTGTGTAAGAAATGGTTAAACCTTGAAGTGAAGCAGAGTGCATATCAGAAGCAGGTGATTCATCAAAAACTGGTACAGATGTGGAGTGCAGCATGTTTTCGCTTGAAGCAGAATCTGATACCAGGAGATGCAATATTGTAGGACTAATTTTATCAACCTTGGGGCTTTCAACCAATATTGGATCACTAGGCACAGCTGGAAGAACAGTTTTAAGCAAGGTATCAATAACAGAAGCCTGAAAGGAAGGTTGCAGCAATACTTCAGTATTAAAGGAAGCTGAGGTCTCATAAAGTAAGAGCTGAGTTGAAGGAGATAACATTTCACTAGAAGCAGGGTCAGAGGATGCTGGCTCTGAGTTTGCACTAAGCACAGGTCTAAGCGAAGTGTCACCAAATGCTTGAGATACAGTATGTGTAGGTTGAACTGAAAAGTTATTTTCTGGAACTTGACTAATCTCATGATCAAAAACTTTAGTGTCAGGATAAGCAAGAGACCCTGGAAGCATACCCTTTGTGCTATAAATGGAAACAGAGGTTTCTTGTAAAGATGCATTCAACTTTTTTACATTACCATACATGTTGGGCAAGACTGTGCTTTCAGAATGGTAAACCATCTCATTGAAAGAAGAAATTTGTAGTTCAGTCTCATTTCCATATATTATTTCACTTTTAGAAAGCAGCTTATTATCATCACCGAACACAGATGTTGTATATGTAAATTCAGCCACAGAAACAGGTGAAGAAATGTTAAGGGCTGTCAGCCCATCTGTGTCAGGTAAAAGAAATTCACTATCAGAGGAGGCTCCGGACCACTCCCCATCACCGGAGACGGCATGAGTAGGCTGCAGTGATGATGCAGTTGGGGTTATTAACGAAGACTTAGGCATCAATATGTGGCTAGGGCTGCTAAATAAGGAACCCTGATAAGATATGTCAACAGAGTCATGCACAGGTATTGCAGAACTGTAAGAAACAGTGAAGATGTGTTGAGAGCCCTCATTATTAGATAAGGCATAAGAAGATTCACGCCCTGAAGAATGTGCATGCATCATGGCATCACTGCTGGGTGGTTCAACTTGAGAAAACATTAATGTTTTATAAAGGACACCGGATTCTCTACCAAATTCCAATGTCTCTGAAGCAGCATGAGTAGTGGTCTGATGTGACACCACATCAGAATACTGAGCAAGGCTGGGCTCTAATAGCAAATCACCCCCAGCCACTGGCAGAGAAGCATGCAAGGACACCTTATCACTCTCAGTAGCTGAAGTAACTTGTGGAAGGATTTGAGAAACCGTATGCAGATGGCGAAACAATTCACTACTGAAGGAAGCAGAGGAAAATGGAAGCAAAGGTGCATCATCATAGGAAGACAGGATGGATTCAACGGACACATCAACACTGGGAAATACAGGCGTAGCATGCAAGGCCGAATCACTACTCGAAGCAGCAGGGGTAGTGTTGAGGGTCTGATTGTCAAGCAACAAAGGGGTGACTAGAGGAAAGACTTCACTATTGTAGGAAGGTTGAAGAGGTGTCTCACCATTGTATACTGGTTGGGTTGTCTGCGAGTGTACTACGTTGACAGTGGGGACCAAATCGTGTTGTCCAGAGGATGGAGTAAAAGCGTGAGGTGTTACCTCGGTCGGGAAGTGGGCAAAAGTAGAATACTGTGGCATTTCCATATCTGTAACTGAGTGACCCTGTGACAACACTGGGCCTGGAGAAAAGGATTCAGTTGTCTTCTCAGATTCATCAACATGTATCTCAGTGTAATTAGTCTGGAGAAAGCTCTCTCTACCTGATCCGACATCGGGCTGCGTTGTCCTATCTGTAGAGACAGGAAACCACACATTTCCGTCAACAGAAGGATCCTTTAATGATTCTTCTGAACCTGATGAAGGTGAATCTTCTGAAGTATTTCTTGTAGAGTCTGGTATAAGAGCATCATATGTGATTGCCTCTGGGTTTTCTGAAGAAAATATATACCCTTGGGATATGTTCTCAGAGATGAATGGCATAGCAGAAGTTGCGGGACTGGAGCCTGAAGAATCATCCGCTCCAGTATCAAGCTTGAAACTGGTCAACAAACTGTCTTCCTCACTGATATCAGTAGACATTCCTTGATATTCTGTTACAGAAACGGCATTTAAAGATCCTGCAGTCCCAGACAAGTTCATCTGTGGAGATCTAAGAACAGTTTTAGAGCCGTCATTTAAAGAGGCTGAAGTACCTTCCACAGTGTGAGATGGCAGTTCTGTCACCGTCTGAGAAGTCAAGAAAATAGATTTCTCTGTGGCTAATTCACTGACTGGTTGGGAAGTGGAATTCAAAGCGGTGTTGGGAACAGCACCCTTTCCAGAGAATTCACTTCCTCGTGTTGGAGATCGGTTAGTCTTGGCCTCATTGTATTTAGTCCTTATGCGATTGTAGTGTGTTGTGGTGGAAATCTGGTGTTCCTTTTTTCTTATTTGGTTTGTGGCACTGTCTCTACCTGGATTCACGATAGTGTCCTCTTCCATGTATTTTCCCTCTTCTTCCTCCTTTGAAAAGCAAACAAGATTTAATGGAACATAACAAAATAAGAGAAAAACAAAATCTCAACATCTTATACTATTTTATAATGCTAATCGTTGCTTGTGGGATCATGGGACATTCTTATCTTCATAAAACAGCGTTCTACAGACCCCATGCCTCTATCCTCTGGTGAGAGTAACTAAAGTTAATGAACGCACATCTTATTTATGGCTGCCTTTATTTTAATGCTATCAGAGGAAGTGATTAGTTACAGCTTTAAAAGGAAGACACATTGTAGTTATACTTATTTATTTATTTTTAGTTGTTTGGCTAATTTCTTTCTATTTATAGTAGAAATGGGGTCTTGCTCTTGCTCAGACTGGTCTTGAACTCCTGAACTCAAATGATCTGCCCACGTCAGCCTCCCAGAGTGCTAGGATTACAGGTGTGAGCCATCGCGCCTGGCCTGTACTTATTTATTGAAAGGATTATTTAACATGGTATTTATTTTCTTGTTTTTATGTTTCTTTGTTCAGTTCATCAGGCGTCAAGCTAAATAGCAATTAATTTATTAGCTTATTATAATAAGAAAGGACAAATTATTTCAAAGAACAGAGTAGTTGGACATTCATATTTGATTGTATATGTTCAGAATAAGCGATAATTTCAAAGTCATCATAAAAGGGAGATTTAGAACTGAAAGAGGCGTTTGGTTTTTCTTTTGTTTTTATTGCTTTTCCACTTAAGAGTTAGGTAGATATTTTAAAGGAAAAATGTTATTCTACTATGAATTACTTAATTTTGTGTTTCCCTTAGAACCACCATTCAGGCCAAGTCTTTTATGTACATTTACTATGATGGCCCAGGAATCTTCTGGCTAGAAGTCAACCAAAACCTATGCACATGTGCTTTCTCTCTCTCTCTCTCTCTCTCTCTCTCTCTCTCTCTCTCTGTCTCTCTCTCTCTGTGAAATTGGGCATATTATAATATGTCTAATCATATGTTTAGAAAACTAAGTTTCCAAAGGTATCAAGATATTTTTCTTGTTTTTAGTCCACGTGGGACATGATTTTGTCAGTATCCAACAATTTGTTAGAACTGTCATCTATATAGATCTTTTAATGCCATGTCCCTTAAAAGAAGAAAAAAGTGACTGAGTGCAGTCAGGGAGAACCTGACCAACATCAGCAGAAAGAATCTGACTCTTAAACCGTGTGTGCTCATGTGCACGTGTCTTGTGAATGCTGCACAGTATGATACAGGATCCAAGTTGAACGGCTGCCCCATCACTTAGAGCTTAATTATTTGGTTGGTTGTACAGTATTTTCTGTGGCTTATATGACACCTCTCATACATGAATTCATTTTATCTGAATTGTATTGAATGTTAAAAATGGCCACCCTTTCAGATTCCCTAGACAAATTTCCTTACTAGTAGTCAGTAGTTCCTCATGGAAGTGCACATTCTGTTTGATACCTTGTTCACAAAGCCAGCCTGAAAGATTTTACCAAATAATTTCCTGAACAAGATAGTCCCCTAATGTACAAACTTAAAAACCTCATAAAAATTAAATAAGAATAATTTCCCTTGATTGCCTTTGGTGAAAATTTGATTATAAAACATGTGTTTTATAATCTGATCCAGAGTTTTGCTGAGGATCAAGGTTAAGCTTAGCAGTATGGAGTTTCTAAATTCTTCCTCATTTTTGCAAATCAGAATATTTACTTAATTTTCTGGTATCACTCCACAACTCTTACCCTCTACCAAAACTTTGTTCAAAATCTACATTTTTCCAACCTTTCCCCCTCATTCTCAGGAGATGTCCTTCTTGTTTACTTTATAAAGAAAATAGAAACCACCAGACAAAAACATATTTCTCCCTAACATTAAAAACACACATCAACCAAATCACCCCTGCCCTTCCCACCCTGTTGTAACTTGTTTCCCTTCCTTTTGAAGGCTAATTCCTACATCTGTGTTTTCAATCTATTCCCTACCATGTTCTTAGGAATTGAACACAAGTGAGTAGTTTCCTCTATTTTGTGTTTTCAATTTGTTTCCTCAAATTCTCAAACAGATCATTCGTATCAGCTTAAATCAACTCAGGTGTCTCCTACTTAAAAGAGACATAATGGAAAACCTCTATTTCAGCTTCCAGTTATAATTCTACCTCTCTTCTCCCCATTCATGGCTAAAGTTCCCAAAAGACGTTTTATCTATTTTCTCTATATGATCTAATAATATCTATAGACTCACACGATATTACTTTTATTTCTCTGCGCTTATATTCCCACATAAATATATTACTGTTTTGTCATAGCTTACTGAAAGTAATGTATTTCTTTAAAATTTTCATTATAACATGCTATTCACCACTTATTCTATTAGATATTTTGAAGAAAAAACCTATATACCCATCACATTCATATCTCTTCTATTGCTTTCTATTGCAGCAGATTTTTAACTTTATGAGTTTCAGATAACTCTCAGAAGCTGAGGAAAGTAACAGACCATTCATTAATCCTACCCTACCATGTCTTGTTGATCTCCATGAGGCCATATTGCCTTATGTCAACATTTCAAGGCAAATATATCATTCATGCCCTGTGATTACTTATATCAGACTACAAATATTTTAATAAATACTTTCCTATAATTTCTTAGGAGTTCCTGTGAATCTCTCTTCTGCTATAGTTTTGATCTATGTCACACCTGTTATCCTTTCCAACTTCCATTTACAACATTTTCATGTAAAGCTGTGCTCATACTGAACATTCTTTGTCTTGCAAAGTCATACATTTCTGTTTGGAGAGGATCTAAGGAATATTTCTCATGCTATTCATTTCCATATTCAGGGCTTAAAAATCATTATGGATATTCCATATATTTGCCAGCCTCTTTCATTCATTCCTGCATGAAGCAATAGAAAGGATCTGGGGAAGCAAAGCGCCTTTGGTATCAATTCTAGAGTGCCATGCGGCAATTGGGGATGCGTTAAGCAGTGTTTTCATCCCATCTCAGAATCATGCTCCAGAAAGATACATTACAACATGGATCTGTTCTGATTTGACCCTTTATTAACAACAATTAATTTCAATAGCATGAAATACTACGAATTTGCCAAGTCAAGTTTACCAACCACTGCTCCTGTACCCTTCATTTTAAATCCCCATCTATGTGGTGGTAGCCGGCTCCTTCCCTCGGCAGTGCCAATGTATTCTTCTTGGTGTTTCAAAGCATGCGAGTGCTGCTTTTGAAGTACTACCACCATGGGTAATGCCCCATATACCAAATAAGCCAAATGTCTTAAGACTTTTCTTTCTCCTCCTCTTCCTCTTCTAGGTCACAGCCTCCCACCAACAAGAGAAGATGTTGATGTTTGATTCTTCTCTGCCCTCACAAGTCTCTTCTTCCTCAGTGCGTTGTATATTCTCCTTTGCTTTCCCAGATCCTTTCTCCACCTGTCTTCATTCTGCTCTGCCAGGAGGCAGATGTCAGGAGAATGAGGTTACTCTTCAGGGGGATCCTTACCTGACTGGTCACCACAGGATGGCTCTGACCCACTGCAGAGGCCACAGCATTTGCTGGGCTACCCTGTCTACACCTTCTCCTTGCTTTTCAGGCTCAGATGTAACAACATTGCCAATACCATTAGCCCTAAATATACAACACCATCCCTTGTAGGTTTCCATTAACCCTTCCCACTCATCTGTTAATAGTCTTTTTAAATTAAATTAACCTCAATTACTTCACTTGAGTGTGGCATTTATTTCCTGTTGGGACCCGGACTGATACACTGAGTTATTTTCTTTCCTCTTGCTCAAATACTTTTCTTTGATTACAACAAGCCTGCCTGCAGGAGGGCAAGGCTCAAACATTTTCACTTTCTTCTCTACTAGGAAGATCTGCTTGCGTTTGTAATATATGTAACTGATGAGACCTACAGCACCGTGATACACATGGCCTTGGTAGCTCCATTCTAGAGTGTCATGACAAAAATGAAGGTACACTTCCAGGCTCATCCATGTTGCTGTGAACAACAGGATTTCATTATGTCAAGTGAAATAAACCAGGAACAGAAAGATAAATACCACATGTTCTCACTTATACGTAGGAGCTAAAATGGTTGATCTCATAGAAGTAGAAAGTAGAACAGTGGTTACTAAGGACTGGGAAACGTAGGGAGGAGGAAGATAGGGAGAGATTGGTTAAAGGATATAAAATTACAGCTAGATAGGAGAAATAAGTTCTAGTGCTCTATAGCACCGAGGGATGACCATAGTTAACAATAATTATATATTTTCAAATAGCTAGAAGAGAGGCTATTGAATGTTCCCAACATAAAGAAATGATAAATGTTTGAGGTGATGGATATGAAAATCACCCTCATTCAGTCACTATAAAAATTGTATGTATCAAAACATCACTATGTACCCTATAAATATGTATAATTATTATGTGTCAATTAAAAAAACTTAAAAAGGTATACCAAGTTGCATTTATAGCCTATTTACACAGCTAAATATTATATTAAATACAATATTATAGTTTTATGTAGAAATTTACTAGTAATTAACATTAGAAAATTTTAAATAACTTAATGTCGATGGGGAAGATAAATAAATAAATATGGAACCATGATAACTGGAATTACTATAAAAAATTGATCATTCCTTAGGCCTTTCTAAAAAGTGCATGGTATTTCACATGAGATAGAACTCAAATGAAATACAATTTATTCAATGGCACCAATTACTGGAACAAAGTCTTGTTTCAGTATATTAAAACAATGATTTGAATTTTCCTTTGACTTGCTTCTGTTGATCATTTCTAGGTATACACATACACACACGCGTGTGCACACACACATACACACACACAAAGATATCCTTAGCTGAATGTTGTGAACTCCTGTTGAAAGGTACAGTGAAAGCCTTGACTTCAGCATGGTACAATTTATCCATATAACAAGAACCCATAGCCCCTAAATTTTTTGAAATTAAAAAAATAAAATAAATTGAACTTTTTAGACCAAAAAAAAAAAGAAAGAAAATTAGGTAATTTTGGAAAATAGTCCCTTGTAAGTGAGAATAGCCATCAGATATTTATATCAATATAAATTAATGAGGTAATTATACCTGTGAAAACACAACTGCTATCTATTGCTAGATAATAGCATTGGCTGTCACAGTTTAGCAGCTCCTACACAATATGTACATACGCATACATTCACACTATCATGGAAAACTGCACCTGGATTGAACATATAATTTCAGTTATGGTGAACAACACATTTGGGCCTAGAATGAAATATAAGATACATCAAACAATCATTTTCTCTGCATTTGAAAAATTAAAATATTAAAATTTGTAGATATTCTCAAATTCCCACTTACTTGGAAGACATTGTCCCAGGAACAGATACTTATAACACAAATAGTCACACAAATAACCAAATTAAATGGGCATATATATATATATATATATATACAATTTATATTTTGGTTCATATTTATTAAGAATCTATCAATCATTAAGTAATTTATAAAATAAACTATGACATTATTTAAAAATGGTCAAATATTACTATAGTCCTAGAGAAAAATTTGAACCCTAAAAAATTCCAACTTATACATATAGCTCATAGCTGTAATTATTTTTAAAGTTCATTGCTTTTTTAATTATTGCCAACCCTTTTATATTTCTCTATTTTCTGTATTATAAAAGTGCTCCAATTTTTTCACAAAAAAATCACGTATATTTATTATGTGACTATCTTTGCATAAAGTTTAGCAATTAGCCCCATAAACAATGACTAATACACATGGACTTCTATTTATGCAACTTTACTCATGCAACAATAGCTAAAGCCTAAACAATAATTCAAAATAGACTTTTTAATTTTAAAACACTTGAATATAAAAATGATTACGATACCTTGATTATTTCTTCAGTTCCAATTAATTCAGGAAAAAGGTCAAGTTCTACAAAATTGAAAACAAAATTATTGAAGTTTATTCAATTATTTTACTCTTGTGGGTTTACCTTTGGATGAAAAGAGAGAAAATAAAAAAAACAAACAACAAATAATGTTAGCTTTGAAAATACAGAATCTCTCAAAATAAAAGTTTCAAATTTAAAATTTTAGTTTTCAACATTACTGAACACTAGAAAACACACTACTATTTAAACTTAGATGCAATTGTATTCAAAACCTTGATCTCTATCTTTCACTCCAGCAGCCTTCCCCACTCCCACCCTGAGTCTGAATGAAGACAAGAAGGAAGAGGACAGCGATATCTGATATACCTCAGTGTAAAAAAACCAAAATAATTTTTCATCAGTGCAAAGTTACTTTCATCCTTAACAAGTCTGATGAAAGTGTAGTTGGGGGAAATGCTACAGATTTTCTGGAGAATCGGCAGGATTTATTTTCTTTTAGGCTACTTTTCCTTAAATTCTTTCCTGACTAAGAGACAAATAATTCTTTTTACTCCTTAAATTTGGGCTCACACCTATTTGCATACAGAGTGCTGTACCAGCTAAAACGGAGAGTGTTTTACAGCAGGTGCCAGCCTCCATCGGCAGCAAGAAGAACCGAACAGAATGATACCTGTGCACTCTCCCCTGGAAAACTCAGCTAATGCTGACTATGCAAAGAGTTTGATGACGAAGATTATTCAAGTCTGTTCTTTCCTAACCAATGAGAACCAACATATGGATATCTCAATGCTAAAACAGGACCTTCCAGGAAACATTAGGAGGTTGTCTCTCCCCAACAAGGAATAGAGCCAAATCACTGGGGGACCAGAGGAGAATTTTTCCTTAGTTTTCATCTGAGCTGCCCAGGTCGACAGAAAGATGGTAGACAGAGTAACTGTGAGGTTTGAGCATTATTATAGGGATGCTCTTCTTATTCCTAGGCTTTTATAGTATCTCACTCCCTCCCCAAAGTTTATGTTCTGCACTATCCCAATGCTGCTATGTTCTATGTTTTATGTCTTTACATGTTCTCAAAGAAAATGTATATTCTACAGAAATTTCAAGGCGTAACTGAACTAACATGAAATTTCTATCATACCCAGGCCTGTTTTCCAATACAGGCTTTCTTGAGTTCATTTTTATCAGAAAATTTCTAGGTATCGATAAATGTAAAACCATAAAATAAAGTTCTAGCATGAATTCTATACAGAAGAGAATTCAAGTAAAATCTGTAAGTGCACTTAGCTCCCAAGAAGATTTAGATAAAGTTAATACAACTTGACAACTTAGCTGTTTCAAACTTACTTACCATGAACAATTTTCTGTGCTGCAAAATGGAAATACTCACTAGAAACAATCACAGCCTTAAGTTTTAATTCTCAATATTTTTTTTCTTGTTTAAACTGATCGTGAAGGAGTTTGGAAACTTTTATTTGGATCATTAGTGTTCTTCTGTTTGTGTCCCTATGAAATCCTTTTCCCACCCTCTTTATTCTTAGCTCTTTATTCTTGATGTTTCCAAATTAAAGTGATTTCAATTATCTCAAACACTTGTGTCTTTGTAACCTCCAGGAAAATCATCACCTGAAATTAAACACGAGATGCAACTAAACTGTGACAGAACCGCAATACGATTTTCTAAAAGTTACAATAGAGAAGTTAGTGCATGCATAATAAAATCTTCAAATTGAGTACATGAGACAATACCTAGTTTTATATTAAATGGTTTAAAATTGAGCCACTCCTTGTCATACACTTCTAAAATATTTTAATGTCAATAATGGCAAGTCATAACTACTTGTTAGTGATACATATATCGTACTGCAGATTTTTCTCTGTTAAGAGGCTACTAAAAAATCAATAATATCCCATTTCTTTCAACATGCTTAAGAAAGTATTATAAAATTTTTAAAAAATGGTTTAACTTCACCTAACTTCATACTTTTAATGGGCAAAGGCAATTTTCTTATTTCATTGTCAGGGTTAGTGTATGTATAATTACTGCATTGAAGATTGATTTCCTTTTCTTTCAATATTCTCAGTGTGTATTACATTTGACTTATTTTTACCCCTTTACCAGAGCATAAATTAACTATATGGATTATGATTTCTATTCTAATAAATTAAAATACAAGATCCTTATCTAATTACATCCCCCAAAGAATACCAGTGACTTCCACTATAATTGGGTTCGCTGTTTACTGTAATAAGAAGTTCCTTTGGGCCTCCTTAGCTCTGGAGCAGCACATGTGGGCCTAGGCAGCCTCTGAGACCCTCTTTGTCTTGTGGCACTTTCGGGTGATCACCCCAACTGTGGGTGACTTCATACTGCTGTGTATGAATCCACTTTGAAGAGTCTTCATTCTGGTCCCCAATGGGACTCAGATCATTTGAACTGACTGAAATTCTGCGGTTTCCCAGTAACACTCCAAAGCCTCTACTTCCCAGAATCCAGAAGTCTTTTGATAAGCCTCTTAGAGCAATTTGGAAATAAAATACTTTTGGAATATTGTTTCTATCTTCCTAAAGTTTCTGAAGCCAGGCTTCTAGATCTGCAAGTACAACACTCAAGGGATAGCTCTGCTCATGGGTACAAGATTTCATGTTGGGTACTCCTAAGCCTGCTCTGCCTTACAAATAATAACTGATATTTTAGTAACCACTGGTCTGACTATTACTGATATATTAAATAGCTCAAATTTATAGTGGTTTATAGGACCTTCTCACTTCATCAAAACAGACTCCATGAAGGCTAGGAAAAAGTCTGATGGTGAAAAACTGTCAATATTAGTTTTTTTTTTGTAGTGAACACTTACAATTCACATTTATGTAAATAACTGAACAAAAGCTGCTGACTCATTCTGGTTTTGTTTTGGGACACATGTAATGTTAGATTTAAAAAATAACACATTAGTAACACATTAATATTCTATAACACAAAAAAAGCAACACTGATGTAGGTTGGCAAGGAAGCCTTATTTAATTTTTTGAAGGTAAGTCATGTTTCACAGTGCAAAATGAAAAAGCAATGTAGACTGCAATCACTTCAAACTACAATTTTAAATATCATTATATAACATCAATAGCATAGCATGGTACAGGCGAGTAAGGACAGATGTATAGTGATTAACAAGACAATTATTATACAACTGAAAAGCACACAGTAACAGAAAAAAAAGGTGATTTAATTGATCATGCATTTAAATTTAACACATAATATACACTTAAATAATGCCTCCATAACTGTATACTACTAGATGAGAAATTAACATAATTATCTTAGTAACAATGAAATATATTTATGAATTAACAATTCATAAATATAATTTTCTAAAAAGTGTTTTAAAAGAACACATGTTTCTTTTTAACATTAAAAAGTCTTCCCTGCCAAATTTAAATTAGTTTCTGGATATGAATTGATACATTTGTTTTAAAATAGCAATTTGAATAATAATATTAGTTTATAATGATACTACTGTACACAGGTTTAATTAAAATATACAAGCAATAAAATAATCTAATTTCCAATTTAAATGCACAATTTAATCAACTTTGGAAGTTAAATGCACAATTTGGAAGACAGAGTTTTTCTTCACAAATAGTGACTCGACTAGAATATTTGGAATCTATGAAAGAATGAGGGCAATTGTAAATTACCTCCTTCATTTCTTTTTAAGAAAAGCAATAAAAATACAGGATTTAGTAAACAGCTTATACTAAATAATAAAAAAATAATTCAGTAGTGTCTATTATAATGTCACCAAGGTGACGGAACAGCATGATTAACAGGATGAAATGGTACTAATAAAAACCATGAAATAAGCAGCAAACTCAAAAGCCACTTACATCTATATTAGCCACATAAATGGTAAAGCTGACAAATCTTATTGGTACTGAATCTGTTTTATCAAACTACCAGATTGTACTGCTGTCAAGATTTTACTGGGATATGTTTACCATGGAAGCAATATTAAAGATAATGCATTTTCAGTACTGAATTGTAAATTTATGGATTAAAATGCCATTACAGTGTTTAAGAAAGAATAAATTTGAAAAGAACTAGTATTTTCTTTATTAAAAATAGGAATATCTTAAACTTTGGGTAAACTAGCTTTTTTTTTCCAGTTACCACACACAGCATTGATAAACTTGCTTTTGATGAAGAATTTTTGATAGAAATAATTTGGGAATAATCTACCTAAGTTTTTAACCCTTGGCTTTTCAAAGGCATAATGTATCAAAATGTCAAATCAAATACCATATTTTACTAAACCATCATTATTGTACAAAATGCCTTAAGGGACTGAGACATCCACGGAGATTAAATGGTGTGCCCAAACAAGCATCTCATTATTACAATGTTCAATGATGTCCCGATCCTTTGAATAAATAGAAATTAAGTTATAATATTCATTATTTTGTAACAAACGTGAAAATACCACAAATGATACAAGAATGTTATGCTTTGTGCTAATATAGACTTAGTCTAAAAGGATCACTCAGAAATTGCTTCTGTAGAAAATACACAAACTTTTTCATATGCAATAAGTGTCTCAAAAATCAAAAAACCAAAAATATTCAGAATGTTAAAATTTTAACACAGTGAATAGAATAATAAAGAGTATAAAATAAATAACTGAAAGTAATTATTTTTTGTAAACTGCTGGGAAATTGTTTTATGTACAGAAATTAGAATAGTATAATTAAACCGAGATGGTAAAATTAAGCGAATGTGTTCAATACATTTCTAACTATAAAATGCACACATAATGGTGGAGATTTTTTTATTTCAACCAATTCATACATGATATTGGCCAACATGGTCAATGTTGTGCTGATAAAGATGTCGTTTTCTGGGTAGATCAATGTGAGGAACTTTGGTAAGGGTTGCCAATGGAGCAGCATATAGTTAAAACCATGGTGAGTTACTTTGGTATTCACCTTTCAGTAAGACTTAAAGCTCACATTCCATTTAAAAATTATCTGATTTTGAAAAAAAAAAACAATGCTAAATAAAACAATAGGAAAGATGATGATACCCAGGTCATGAGGCAGGTCATAAGAAAATATTAAATAATGATATTGCCATCATGACAGTAGTAATAATCATTGGCTATTAAGATCAACTTGGGATATATCTTGGCAAGTTTTTTAGCCTGTGATTTGGAAAAATGTATAACATCTAATGCTTTGACGTATACTCTTTAACTTAAAAAGTCAACTAGTAAGAACAACTATGGCAAGGTGATCAATGAACATGCACTTTATTTAAGCTCATGTTGGATTGAAGTCCCTGCAATAGGATTTAGACAACAATGGCAAATACCACTGCACATCAGTTTTCCTTCCTGATGTAAAACTAAAATATGTTATAATGAATATAATTTGTAACCATTCATATACATTAAAAACATAAAAATTTCAATGGGTAGCCTCATGAATGACCAAAGAACATTGGTACTTGTATGTATGGATGTCTATATATGAATATACATACATTTGATGTGTGTACACATATATATACACACACTTCTACTACTTTAAAATTGCTTACACTAACACAAGGAAAACTAATTTAACTATGTAAATTTGTAAACTGTCAAATTATGATGGTCAGCACTTGATTGCATTATTGCATATGCTCTGAGATAAAAAGATTTTCCCATAGTACTTAGAGAAGATGCATGCAAATAAAACAGTTAGAAAACAACTTTTATTTGTTTTGTTTTTATGAAATAGTATTTGCAAATCAATGAGGAAGAAAGCACCTTCCTGACCAAATTATAAAAAGTAGATAAAAATATCTAAGATAAACTGTTGAGATGCTTTGTACAGATATTTCAAAGTACCTCACATGATCTTAGGATCATGTAAATACTTACTACATAATGCTTTGGGGGCTGAAAAAAGAAATAAACACAAGTGAAACCGACTCTTAATTATCCAAAATAACAGTCTCCATATTTACACAGCAATATTCATTTGATGACCATTAAAAACATTTTACATAGGTTTTGTTGTTCTCATTTTACAAATGGAAGACTTCAATATTAAGGAGAAATTTGCTTATTGCCCTGCACCAGATCTGCTGAAGAGAAACAGGTCCCAGGCCTCACAAAATTACCTGATGATCCAGACTTAAAACATTTTGCCTTTTGGCCAAAAGAATGTAAAGTCAGAGAGAAAGCATCAATGCATCCGGTAATCAAACCAGCCGGATTTATTTAGACAGTATACACGTGTATGAGGCAGGCACTTACCAGAGTCATCAGTAGGCATGTCAACAATCAGCTGGTCACTGTATTTTCCATATAAGCCATTAGTGCATATGGCTACTATCTGAAGCACGTAACTCATATTGGGCAGTAAATTATTGAGGATAGCACCCTAAAAGAAACATGTTAGTCATTACACAAACATGTCACTCTCATAATAGTACTACGAATGGTCATAGGACAGCTAACACACCAGACATCTTTTTTAGAAAACTTTTTCTTATTGGTTAAGAAAAATGTTTACATTAATATTTTATTAACCTAGGAAAAAGCTTATGCAATGTTACTAAACTGAACTTGTGCTATTTGCGAATTATGAAGATACAAGGAAACTAGAATTTTTTTTGTTTTCCAAAAATCAGATTTAGTTTTAGAAAGTTTTATTTAAATTGTTTATTTTTAATTATGATGAATATATACCATATATACTAGTACATATTTATGGGGTTCATGTGATGTTTTGATGCAAGCATACAATGTGTAATGATCAAATCAGGGTAATTGGGTGTCCATTGCCTCAAGCACTGGTCACTTCCTTGTGTTAGGGACATTTCAATTCCACTCTATCAGTTATTTTGAAATACACAATAAATTATTGTTAACTATAGTTGCCCTATTGCACTACTGAACACTAGATCTTATTCCTTCTACCTACGTGTATTTTTGTATCTATTAACTATCTCCTCTTTATCCTCCCTTCCCAGCTCTGGTAACCATCATTCTACTCTCTGTATCCGTGAGTTCAATATTTTTTTTAGCTCCCATGTATTAATGAGAACATGCAATATTTGTCTTTTTGTGTTTGGTTTAAGAAAGTTCCATTTTTAACCAGAATTCATCAAATTCATAAATGAGTGCCATAAACTAAAAATTAATATTTTAGACAAATAAATGTGTAGTATTTATGAATAAGGAGAAAAATGTGAAAAACACAATGGATAACTAATTTATCTCTTTATCCCCTCTATATATACATACATATATATGGAAGACAGTAATAGACTTATCTTCTTCACATAACTATGAAATGAAAAATATTATTTACTCATAAATACCGTAGTTTTCCCAGATCATGATGTCTCTATATTCTAGACAGTGGAATTTAAAAGCTGTTAAAATTTTTATCTGTTTTGTCTATATGCTATTAAATATAATAACAATGACAGTTTTTATTTAAATGCAGGTTCCCAGGACTCATGGGACTCTAGATGCCTGAATGAAAAGTCCAGTGTTGTTTAACCTGCGGGGAGGTCTTCCTGGACCCACACCCAGATTAGGGTTTGTCAACTACACCTCAATCTATAGCCAACACTTGCCTACCAAAGCAAAGTTTAACACTGAAATGTTCAGGACAGAAGGAATCTGTACTTTATTTTCTTTAATTTGTGTGCATTGGAGGAGGGAGGCAAAGGTGGAACTTTTCGTAAGATTTATCTGTCTTATATCCCTAAAATTCTCACCCAATCATGACTTCACATTTGTTACCTGGAAATCTGATGCAGAAAACAAAAAACAAAATAAAACAAAACAAAAGTTGCGATTCCTCTATTTTCCTGTGCAGGTATCGTGGGATGGGGGAAACAACACACGGTGTACCAGGGCACTGAGATTCCAGGCCCAATTCTTTACACAGCTGTGAGATCTTATTCAAGGTATTTATTTAACTATTCTCTAAGTCCCTTTATTTGTAAAGAGAGACCACACTAAATGATCTCCAGTTCATAAGCCTTCCAAAAGTATCAATTGTATAATGTTATTGTTGGCACGATCATGGTTTCCTTGTAATTCAGTGTAACTTTTGACATAATTTAGTATAGCTTTTGCTTCCCCTACCCCACCGCACCCCAATGGAGACCTTAGTACGAAGTCTAAAATAACCAAGGGCAACGATATACAATCATTAGTAAGTTCTTACATTGGAAGTTAAACTACATAATGTTATCAAACATAAAACAATTAATCTTATAGTTACCAAATCTTGATAGCCATCTGTCAAAAATTCATGCTTGGTTTGGTCTTTTCCCTCCAACTGCTGGTACAGAACTGCAAACTTCTCAATCATGGTATCATAAACCACTCGAGGTCTTTCCCAGGTAACAAGAAGGCTGGTATAATTCTCTGGGTCGGCCTGAACATTTTCTGGTTCTGAACTACAAACTTCAGAGAGAGAAAAAGTCCAGTTATTAACATAATTGTTAGCCTCCAGGACTTTAATATGTAAAACATAGTCCATAAAAATTTGTATTTTATTTTATTTCAATGTGAGACAAAAAGTTACACTTTCCCACGGTGGAGCTTTTCCTTGTGCCATTTCTGATATCTAAAATACTCTTTTCTTCCCTCTTATCTCTCTATCTGTTCAGGTCCTACCTTCCCATTCAGGAATGGTCTTGGTGAAATGCTACATCCTCCACTCTGATCTCTACTGAAACGATCTGTGTCATTTTCAATTGCCCATTTTGTTTTACAATATTGCATTATTTGCACACTCTATGATTTTATTCTGAGTGGGTCTTAACTCCAATAGTAGATTATAAACATAAAAGCCATAGTTCTTTATTTCTATATTGCCTAGAACATGGTTTTGAATGTATTTGGCATAAAAATTCATTTTTAGAAATAAACGAACAAAGGATATCTACAAGCTCATGGTGGTCTTTATTTCTCTTGTTTTGTACTCTACAAATATATTTAGCTCAGGATGAAGGAAATTTCAATTATAAAAGACAGTCTATTTTTGGGCACTTTGTTATCAGAGAATTCTTAAAATAATTTAAAATTCCCAGCCAGAGAAAATCATACAACAACTAAAATGATCATTTAGGTATTTTTCAGACATGCTGACAAAATCCCACTTTGTAATCATAAATAGATTAAGCAAATAATTTCAGGGCATTAGAAGATTTGTTTGTCTCATCTGAAAAAAAATATTGTGAAAAATCATTACGAGACTTCTTAAAATGAATTTGAGCCCATACTGGGAATCATGCCAAAAATTTAGTCCCGTCAGAAAGAGAGAGAGCCCTGATACTTTCTAAAATGCATTCATAATATGATAGTTTGGACTAATTGGGAGGAGAAAAATTATAAAATTTTATGATCTTATGCTAATGAAGTAAGGTAATAAATATGATCTCTTCACAGGCCAGAAAGATTTGCAAAGAAATGGGAGAGAAAGATCTCTCAGGACAAAGATTAATTAATATGCTCATAGTATCTGGGCTTTGTTTTCAGGCGGCACCTGAAGTTACAAAGCCACCAGATGGGAGCATGCAGTCTACTTAGGTCAACCGATCATCACTGATACAAAAACTACAAGGACACAGAGAAAATAACCAGCAACTATATCAGAATGTGACCAAAATGCCTTTTTGTCTCCATTAGTCTGTAATTCATCTCATGAGCACAGGAGGGCACTCACAACTAACAATTCACC
Organism: Lepilemur ruficaudatus; assembly: GCA_963574885.1. Classification (NCBI taxonomy): domain Eukaryota; kingdom Metazoa; phylum Chordata; class Mammalia; order Primates; family Lepilemuridae; genus Lepilemur; species Lepilemur ruficaudatus. Next base: position 86,184 of record CAUYRT010020075.1, read on the forward strand.
TTATAAGTTGAAACATATTTTACATGCAGTATTTAGTATTAGCAATTTTAGCATATATGCACTATGCTAGCAATGGTATGGAAATGATTCAGAAAAGAATAAATATATATATTCTGTATATAAATACATGTATAACTTTATATGAGTTAGAAACAAAATTTTTCACTGTAGACCTGTGATGTCATTTTTTGTTTAGAGAGCGCTTAGACTAGAGTGTTCCTTTAGGAATAAGAGGGAATTCTTTCATTATCAAAAAAACATGAATTCACAATAAGAAAATGTACAAACACTTGATCTCTCATTTTTCTTCTTCCTGTATTTCCCAAGAGGGGTCAGGGGAGGAGTCACGGCAGCCGGCTGGAGAGGTCTAAGGTGGGATCTAAGGGGATTATCTTATTTCTTTATTCCTATTTTGACAATAAAATCCTGTCTACCAAAAAAAAAAAAAAAAGAAGAAGAAAATGTACAAACATAAAAGAGAATGCATACTAACTTTGCCTTTTAAACCTGTATGTGAAAACATGTAACAGTGAGTAGCATGCAGAATAAAACATGTGGTAATTTTTTTTAAAAAAAAGAAAATGTATTATACTTTAGATCTAGACTACGTTATCTGTTACTCTATGTAGTGACACTTCTATTAATGTCCACCAGATGGCAGAAGATCATCAAATAGGTGCAGGGGTCTCATTCTTGCTTCTAATGAGTTCCAAGCCAACTTTTAGCAAGGTGGAAAATGATTTTGGACAATATCATTTGTAGATTTTTGCCCTCTAAATATCAATCTCACTTTTTAGAAAGTGGAAATGATTTGCAATGAAAAAATGCATGAATTTTATGCATGAACTTAAAACATAAAAATATCTTTGGAAAAATGTAAGTATTACTTTCGAAATATCCAAAGGACTACTGCCTAAACAGCATACACTACTACAGTTGGATGTCTATGTTTATCTGGCCTTAAGAATAGTGAACAGTTAGATGCTTCTAATTTTAAGAATTAGTAGGACTCCACAAAGAACTTTGTATTTTCTTCCCAGCATGTTTTCATCATTTGCTTTCTTTCTTTTTAAGTCTGTGGGATTTAATTAGTTATTTGTTTAACAGTTTTAAATTTTAATTAGAAATTTATTTTTAAAGCACTCCTTGTATTACTGATAATTAACAATTTAGTAATATATTATAAAGCTACAGCTCAATCTTATCTTTTAGATGCTGAATCAAAATTTTGTGGAATAACACCCAGATACATTTTAGAACATCTTCAAGAGAAAAGCCCATATTTCTGTATATAGTCTATAATGTTGCCAAAGGGTTGCCCTTCTATAAGATAGAACCGGATCTTTTATGTAACATTCTAGTTAATTCCTTATATACCAATTTATGTTCAAACACAAAGCATGGTAATGACCATGGGAGAAGTAATTAATACACACTAAATTTTCCAAGTTTTCTGCATGTTTCCTATTGAAATCAGTCTAATTAGGTTATTAGAAGGATATATACTCCAAAAAGCATATTATCTGTACTAAAAATAGAGAAGAATTTTCTAGATCAATACATACTCAGACACCAAATACAAGTTACCATAGAATAAAATAGTAACAAAAATATAATTTCCTTGATAATGGGAAGTTCATAACTCTGTTGAGGTCTCATTCCCTTCTTCAGAACCACATTTCATATCCTGATTCATTTCCACATCTACATGTGATCTGGGTCATAGTTACTAATTCCTTAGAGAATATTGGCCAAGAAGAATAACCTGGTTCTTTCAGGCCTCTGGCTATGAGGCAGCCTCTGACACATCTGGGGCCCATGTCAAGTCACACAGAGTGCAAGTAAGTGCTTCAGTACTATACAAATGCAAAGGGTCCTCACTACAGAAAATGAGGATGTAGGATTTTTTATCAGGGAGCTATAAATGGCCTTGCTTAAACACTTACTTTTAGCAATCCACTCTCATTTGCTTGGTTCTGGGCACTTTTGACATACAGATGAAGAAAGTGCTATCCTTGCCTTTAGGAAGCTCATTCCTGTCATAGCTTTCTAACATCTAGACTTAGTATAAGTTCTGAGATCTAACGAGTGCTTTTAGTTTCTAAATTCTGGACTCCATTTATACAGAATGCACAACAAACTTGTAAAAGTAAATCTGCCATTTAGCCCAAATTAGGTTGTGCTTTCCAAAATCACACATATTTTCCATTAGAAGTTACGAAAGCTTCACTAACTTTTAGCTGACACAAAGTCTTGTGGTTTATCATTCATCATCTCATTACTTACATGAAGAGTGAAAACCTAGTACATAAGAATGCACGTAACTTGTGAAACAAGAACCAAAAGATTAACAAGCAAAGCACTGAATATCACAAAAAAAAAGTGGAGGAGAAAAGAAAAGAAATGGAGAAGGAGAAATAGAAATGAATTTTTTGGCTGCGACAAATCTCTTTGTTAATCAAGAAAGTTGACGCAAGTGGAGGTCAAGTGGAGGTCTGGGTTTTTGTGGCTCTTGTACCTGCCTTGGAAGAAGCACAGTCTGCCTTGAGAGAGGAGGTGCAGTCTTAGCTCCTTGTATGAGTAAAGATGGTGATGGATATGAAGGACAGCAAAGTGACTCATGGGGAGTGGCCGAGAAAATGTCATAAATACTTGAGACTATAAGAGGTTTTACTCAGTTATTTCCCACTAATTTGAACTTCTGCAGAGTTTAACACAACTTGTGACAAAAGCACTTCGCGAATGCACACCAGTAAGTTCACCATGTCTTTATTTGAGCTTTCTAAGCTTCTTTTCAAAAAATATTAAGACAGGTCCTTTGATGACCACTGTGAGAAAAGCTTAAAGACTTACAGACCCAGAAGATATCCAACAAGGCTGTAATTTCTCTGCAGGGAGTAGAAGATCTTAATACAACTAATGTAAATATTGATATAAACGTTAAATGTAGTAATTGGAAAAGGTACATCACTGCCTTGCATTTATGAGTGATTACATCATTCACTTTAGATAAACAGCCAAAAGGAGTCTTTGAAATTCTACCTACTTCACTCAATCTTCTCTGGGGACACACAGTAAGTTTGTCAGCAGTTCAATTTGTAATATATTATATAATCTTCTAAGAAGTAAATAATCTTCATTTTGCTTTCTGAATATAATTATAGTGTTTACATACACGTGACCTTAAAAATGCTATTTACAACCACTGACCTTCAAGAAGGTAAGTCTACTAATGTATAATTCATCATGACATTTTTCAGGAAGTTATAGAAAGTTTTTCAAGCTCAAATATATTATGCTACAAAGACACTCCTTTCATTTTACTCTGCCCCTGAAAAATTTTACATTTCATTGTTTTTTTGTGAAGAAAGGTTGCATTAAATATTATATATTACTGTGCTAGCAAATGGGATTTCAAGTACATCCATAATTTTATTCAACAAATTATTTTACAACACATGGAAACTTGGATAGTATGTCATAGTTGTGACGTCTTATCTCTTTATACACAGACCCATATTACAGTAATACTAGTTATGAGTCTGGAGTATATTACAATGAACTGCACTGCTTTGCAAGCGTTAGCTCATTGAAACCTCACAGCAACTCTATAAGGTGACCATTTTTAACTTTCCCATTTTATAGGTGAGGAAACTGAGGCTGGCAGAGGTTAAGTAACTTAACGATTTTTATACAACTAATAAATATTGGTACTGGGGTTTGAGATCAAGTCTACTGGACTGTAAAGCCTTTCTCCCCTGTGCTTTAGCAGGCCCCTGCTGCTTAGTGGGAGAAGCTTGTCAGGTGGTAAGAGGGCAGCGTGAAAGCACGTGGTGCCTGGAAGGTGTGGATAAAGCTGAACTTCGCCTACTACTTTTGCTATGTTTATATCATTATTCACACATGGGGTACTCATTACCTAAAAAATAGCTTTTACTAACTCCTTCGAGATCAGACTGTTCTATCAAATTCTATGAGCCTTAGGAGATCCACCGTTCATTTCGTGACGTCAAAAAGAAATGCCCTTCTAATAAGGGTAGATCTACTTTAAAAAATGGAAAAGTAGAGGAGCAAAGTTCTGGTAAAAATATGTATTCATCCACAAAATTTTATTGGGTACCTGAGTGTTTACATTAAACAAGCATTAATGTAAACACTCATGATGGATAAAGCAAAAATTGTTCCAGTTTGTAAAAAAAATCTGTATAACTCTAATCAGATTCATGTCTCTCTTTTTTAACTGCAAAACAAAAGACAAGTTGCTCGCTTTTAAAATTATTATTTCAGTAAATGCAGAATGTTATATAATGGAAATATATAAAAATTATTATATAATAATCTTGATATGCTAAATGCTTATTATTGTTAAATATAGTAATACTTTCACAGAGGATTAACAGAGTCAAAATGAGGAAAGTAAATTAGCTACTTCTTAACAATTATGACACTGATACTATCTTTTTAAAATTAGAATCTTTCTTTCCCTGGAATGATATTTCATTTTGAACATGAACTGTACACATATGCTGATGCTATTGTATTGTATTCTCATGAAGGCTTTGCAAAGTTTTAATTATTTAAAGGATGCTCAGGAAAGAAGAACTTGGCTCCGACCTGTCTGGCAATCTAAAGCCAGCCAGTCATTCCTCTGTGCTTGTTGCTAATAACACACACATGCTCGCTTTAATCCCAAAGGCTACGTAATAAGTAAGCTTTGGCTGATTCTTCAGTTCATTCATTTGTTCATCATTCAGCAAGGAGTCAGAGGGCACTGACCACCTGATAGGTGCTTTATCAGGTATAATAGGTAATACTGAGATCAATCAGATAGAGATCTACTTAGACACTAAAGCATGTACATAAACACGCCTAAAGAAAGGCAAAGTGCCATAACTGCAGGTAAGGGACCACGACGGTTCAGAAGAAAGAAGAATTACTTTCAATTATGTGCAATAGGGAAGGCCCTATACTGCGTAGTGGCAAATGAATTAATTAACTCATAGTGGCTCACATTAAATCAAAAAAAAAAGGGTTGACTGACTATTTAACTGCATGGAGGAGACCCATGACATACCAACTGACATAACCCGAGTTTTCTAATATATTTCATTGCTATGTCAAAATCATGTATTTTGCAAGGATTGAAGCTTTAAAATCATGAACATACCTACAAGTCTATGCAACCGGGGCTGGGGTTGGGGGCGGTGGGGAAGTTGTTCTTTATAACCTCCGACTCTCCGAGCAGGGCATAACTTTTTGGAAAATGAAGGGCCACTGGATTGCGGAGCTCATTGGGGTAGGTGTGGGTAGGCAAGTGAGGAAGACCTGGGACTAAGATGAGCCTTCTGCCTTAGAAAGATATGAAGACATGTGTGGGCTGAGGGGAGCAGCAAAGACTCTGCGAGGGAGACTGACCGAAGACCAGGACCAAAAACCTGAGGGTAGGGTTCTGGGGCCCAGGAGAGGAGACTGCACAAAAGATGTGCTTCTGCTTACCTAATTTTAGAATAAAAACTAAGAAACTTAAAGACAAGAAATGTTGAGAAAAAACTAGTATTGGCTTTTGAATGCCTACGTTTATCCTAAGGATAAACAATATGAAGGAGTAACACTTTCTAAACAATATTTTCTAAGCTGTAGTCTGATGTTTCGGGGAGATGCTAAGTTTTGTAGGCACCCCCCCCCATTACTCCACAAATCTTCAGTCAAAATTCACACTTCACAAAATGGTTGGCGTGATGGGGTTTTCTTGAGGAAGCCAGGGAAGGTGGCTTAGACCCACGTGTAGGTCTAAGTACACAGCCAAAGGAGCCACTGAATGTCCATTTTTATTATAAAACTTACGTTTTTTCCCTTAAATTTTGCATTTTAAGTTCCTTTGATTTAAATGAGTGAATCTATTTTGAGGGTTTTTTTTTTCTTGTTATTTCTGCCATTTTAATTATTTCAGAACCAAACCACATACAGGTGATGCATTATTATTATTCTGGCAGTTGTAATAGTGTTGCAGCAGGAATGTGAAATTCTGAAATACACATCTGGTCTAAGAGAATAATATTGATTCCCAGAAGCTCCACTCAAGAAAACTGCCTTCCTTACTTTACAGGTGCCATCATACATCATATATTGTATTTATATAACACAAAATGTTAAGTAGCTTCAAAAGTGTTGTTCCCGTGTTTGACCTTAAGATAAACAAAGCACTCAAAAGCCAATATCTTTTTGGTGTTTTGTGTCTTTAAGGTCATCAGTTTTTATGATAAAATTATGTAAGCAGAAAACATGTTTCTTTATAAAGCACAGGGGAGAGAACTTTGCAAGGCTTTAGAATCAGGGAGGTTTGGGTTCAAATACCAACTCCACTCCTCTCTGGTTGTATAAACTTGGCAAGCCATTTAAAAACAGCTTCCCAAACTGGAAAATGAGGCCAACTTAATAAAAGTGATATGAAGTTTAAATCAAATACTGTATGGTTCAATTCCTGGTAAAGTCACACAATGCATGGCTACTATTCCCATTTTTGAAGCACACGTCAAGCATGACCTTTTATGTTTTTATTATATGGACACGGATTCTTTCAGTCACGCAGTGAATATTTAGTGAATGAGAGCTTTACTTTATTTAGTTCAGCAATGAAGGTAAAGAGACAGACAACTTAATTACTTCCTTCGCAAGGCTCACAGTCTGGTGGGGGAGACAGTAAGTAAACAGACCATTGTCATTCTATGGCAACTTCTATGAAGTTTGGAGCACCCGGGCACATCGCACAACTCCAGATAAGCATCATTTACCATGTACTCTTTAGAGACGGTGCCTCCTTGAGTGTGCAGTCCTGTGCCCAGTGCCAGAGCCAGACTTGGGGGGATGGAGGTAGAGTCAGAGATGGCCTCCCCATGGATGCAGTGCCCTACTGGAGTTCTGAAGATTGAGGAGGAGGCAGGGAAGTGAAGTGAAGACAGCAGGGAAGAACATGCCACCGGGAGAAACAGCATGAACAAATGCAACCTGGAAGAGTGTGATCTTCCATCTTTAGGGGACTTCATGGAGTTCAATATGAGAGAAGGATGCTAGCTGGGGAGAAGTAGGCACTAAGACTAGTAAGCACTATACAGAACTTACCATGCAATGACAAGTGGTTTGGATTTTATTCTAAAAGCAATGAAGAGCCACTGAAGGGTTTTAATAAAATATAATTGGTAAAAGTGCATGCCAAGAAAGAATCATATTCATTTAATTTGTTATTTGGCCTATTATTTGAGGAAAAAAGATGATTAAATACATTTTCTTTTTTCTAATCAATTGTCTATTGTTTACCAGACAGGACGTTATAGTATTTGGTGGTGCTGGTAGAAATATAATTAAATTGCCTCACTTCAGGGAAATTTAATTTGAAACTTAATATCATATTAAATATAGCTATTTATCACTGTTGTCTTGAGCTTTTTTTGTTAAAGGATAAACAATTTCACAAATACCACATTAACATAAAAGCATGTTGTTTTAATGCCTCATCTTCAAAAGCGGATGATTATTAAATTAATATTACACATGGCAAAAAATTCACTGCAGGGCTGAGATCAAAGAAGATCATCTACTTGAAAGATTATAAGTCCCAAACAAAGGCTACTTCGACTATGTCTTTTATGAACCAGCACAACTGCTGTATAAACTGAAAGGGACAAATCAGTAGATGTATCTGATTGTGTCCTCTGGACATTTTTAAAGGCTTTTGACTGATCTGTCAGCTTCAAAAGACACCGAGGGCACTCCAGAGACTCCCCCACTGGCATCAACTCCACTGGCTGCACCTCACGAGAACATACCTCTTTTCCCCCCAAAGAAGGAAACTGGGAAGCAGATTCTCTTTTAATTCATTAATAATTCACTTTAAAACCTAAATAATGTGTCCAGACTCAGTTCAAATATGGTTCTTCTATGAAGGTTCCCTAATCATCTCAACCAGTAGTGATCTCCCCAAGCTCTGAACACCTCATCCTCTCATTCATTTTTTCCTTATAGCTCTTAGCCAGGCAAATGCCATGCCATAAAGTGAATTAGAAGGTATGTATGTAATCTGCTACTTATTCATATTACTGGATGTCCTAGAAAAATCACTTTTTAAAATTGAATCTCAGTTTTTCCCATCTGTAAAATGAGTTTATTCATATGGGGAAGAACGGATTTTCTAATTGCTGTTTCATAGAACTAACATTCAAAGAACTAAGATTCAAAGAACAGCTTACCTAAAGCTACAAAACTAATAATCAAAATATTATTAAAACTCTAAGTCCTGTATATTTTCCATTACACCACAGTTACCTCCCATAACATCTGATCTGTGAGGGTTGCAGAAAAATTATATTTCAATACATACCTGCTTCATGAATCTCTTCCTTTCCAGTATATGAGGAAAACACTTGCCTAGAGAACTTGTACTGTTGTTCTCGAAAGTTGTTTTGTAAGTAGTCCATCAACATGACATAACCAGACTGTTGCATTGTTAGAACTTCACAAAATACAGCCAGCTGGAAAGAAGACCAAATAATTTAACATATCTGCTTCGAAGGCATCAGTAAATGCTTTAAAACAGATTTTCTACTGCAAAGCTACAAAATAATTATTTTAAATCGCTTCAAATTACTCCATTTGCATGAATTTCAAAGATTACCTGGCTTTCAGAAATGCTGACTGTATCTTTAAAAACAATCCAGTTAACGGTGTCTGTGCAGGGAGGAGATGTCAATGAGCCATTGTAAGTGTAATACTTGTCAGTTGAGTTTGGCAGAAGGTTCCGCAATATGAAAGGATCTAAGGCAGCCTGCTTCCCTACAAAGGAAAAAATATACATCTCAGCTGGAACACCAACGCAAGACCTTTGCTGTTAAAATCTCCTATGAAACAGAGACACATACTTTGTTGTGTATTTAATCAGAACTAAAATTTTATGAACATTTTAGATAAAATTAAAATACAGTGATAAAGCTGGCATCCCCCAAACTGTCTTATATATACCACTACACAGAGTTACATACTTTATCTTTACAACATCAAGATGCTGAAAAGAATATTTTAGATATAAAAGATATTCAGAAATCATATAATTATCTCAATAGTTATATCATTTGATAAGATTCAATATCAATTCACGGAAAACAAAAACAAAACCTTATTCTGAGGAAGATTATCTTCAAAAGTCCATAATAAGCATCATATTTAAGGATGACTTATTAGAAGTGTTTGCTCTAGAGATCAAAAATGAGACAAGGATGTCCTGCCATTACCATTTCTATCTAACATTGAACAGGAGCACTGGGCCAGTACAATAAAGTAAAGAAAAAAAGTCATATAAGGATTGTATAGAAAGAAAGAATACCATCACAATTTGCAAATAACATGATTGTGCACGTAAAACATTGAAAAAACTCAGAGTACTAAAATTAATAAGCGAATTGAGCAAAGTCAATGTACATAAGACCAATATACAAAAATCAATTGTATTTCTATATACCAGCATCAAACAACAGAAAATAAATTTTAAAGCGGTATAACTTAAAATAGCAAAAAAAAAAAAAAAAATCAAATATGAATAAATCTGGCAAATGATGTGTAAAACATCTATATTGAAAATTACAAAACATTCTTCAGAGGATTAAACAAAACTTTAAAATGATGGGAAATATGTTTCTGGATTGGAAGATTCAGTATTGTGAAGGTGTAAATTTTCCCCAAATTGATTTATAGATTCAATGAAACCTCATTCAAAATCCCGGAAGAGTGTGTGCGTGAGTGTGGGTGAGTGTAACTGGTATGCTGATCGAAATGTAAATGGTATCTAGAAGGGTTTTTCCCAACAACACTTAGCAGGAGCACTGGTCTGGCCATTTAGCTGTTTGCATACCAGTCCTCAAGGCTTTGCAAGGTTTTAGTCCTTTTGAATCATATTTTCCACATTATAAAATGAAATGACCGAACTATTTGGTCTTAATAGTCTACTCTGGCACTAAGTTCTATGAAGACTAGACATATCCAGAAAGCCTCAGAGAAATTTATTTGTATTTAAAAGTTAAATTACTAAATGTTTATTTTTTCTGCAATACAGAAATGTTTGAAGGAAAGAGGTTTACTGTTACTATTTAAAGGTAGAGATGACTGCTTCCAGTCTGAATTAAAAACTGAATCTTAGAAATAAAAACCTTTTTGACTGATAGTGCCACATTGATACAACCTAAATCCATTAGAAAGTTCAAGTTATGTTTGGTTTAATGGATTCGTTAGTAACTTCTAGAAGTTATGTGCTCTTCTCCTCCAATGTCAAGATAAGATGATCAGAATTTAGATTTAAATTCTCAGAAAACTGAGGACATTTATTTTTAATCTGTGAATATTTTCTTTCAGATTCATGCTTTTAATATTTGAAAAATTTTGTAGATTAAATAACATCCTTCTTAATCATCAAGGGACTGCAATTGTTCCTTTTTCTACTGAAGACAAAATCTATCTTACAAAAATTTTGTGGAAATATGTGTGTCGAGAATACTAATGATAATAAATAGGAAGCCAGAAATGGACTCACTGCTAAATTAGGGGAAAATGAATTGACACCAGGAGAGCTAGAGGCCAGGAAGGAGAAAGCAGAGGTCAGACCTGAGTAAGGATATTGACATAGAGAATTTTCTTAAAATTGGGAACAAAATTAAAGGAGAAAAAAGTTAATTGGAAGGGAAAGAATGAGAAGAAAGGTTTTGATTTTCCCTTCCTTCTTCCCAATATGAAATTTATCTTCCTGCCTATGAATCTCAATAGCAGTCATCTGGTCTCTCTCATGAACTTGTGAACTAATTTGTACTGTATTTTTTTGTTATGTACACACATGTCCTAAGCTTTTGTCCTCGACATCACAAGATTTTTCAGTTACAACAGTACTTTTTAATTACACCATTTTCTTCTGAGAAAATTGGACTACGGTGTTCTGGGTTTTTTTGTTTTTGTTTTGGAAAAAAGCATGTGCTTCATCTGAATAACCTCACTTATTGTTAACACAAGAATGATGCACACCTGAGCCAATGATGCTTTATCTGGGACCATTTATTCATTATTCATGCAACCACTATATGCTTGAACATATAATGATGATTAAGCAACAACTAATCAGATCCTTCCATGTGGAAGCTGACAGTGAGAGTGGAAAAGATAGGGAGGAAGAGAGACAAGGAGATAAAGACAAAGACCACAACAGGACCAAGCACTAGGGAAGGGATACAAAATGCTTAACACTACCTCCTATTACTTAGGACAATGATATTTAAGATGGGCCACATCAAAACTGCCTATGAGGATTTGTCAACATAGAAATATCTGGGCTGAATTTGTGATTAAGAAAGCAAGCACTGTAGGCCACTCTGGTGAGAAATCCTATTTGAAAATGACTGATGGGAGTGTCTGTCTCTTCCTTGCAACTTGAAAGATTTCAACTAACGTTTTTGTGGACTCTGCTTGGGAAATATTAATGTATTATCTTCGTTTTGCTGCAACATCACTCCCTTTCTCACTTCACTCCATGCATAGAACAATCCTTGTTAATGTAGGGTAGGCACGGTGCAAGGAAGGGAAGGAAAGAGAGGGGTGAGGGATGGAATGAAACATGGGCTTTGCTTAGGAACACAGGAAAAGGGCAACCAGCCCACAGAGTAATAAGATAGATTTTATAATCTGAATAATGTTGAAAAGTGTTGTTTTTTTTGGATAACTCACACCATATGGAAATATAGAGCAGGATTTGGGAGTTTAGCTGGGTTCTAGACTCACTGTTTAAAGACAGTCCTGCCTTCAGTCCTCAAGGTTCCCAACAGCGATGGCTGGCAGCCAATATTGGGAAGCCTTCAGTTCATTGGGCAGTAGGGGTTTTCTAGAGTCTGAAACAGGACCAGATTTAATTCAAGAACTTCCAAAATGGAAATGTTTAACTTCAGAAAGACTCAACTTATTTAGTTTGGGGAGATGTCCATGCTGAGTATATTGAAATATTAGGTATCTAGATGAGTGAGTTGATAGGCATGGGGATTTTGTTTTCTGATAAAAGAGGAGGTAGGAAGTTGGTGCACAATTAGCTGGACAGAGAGAGAAATAGGATAAGGGAGGGCAGACTAGTGTCTGTCTCCACTCCGACCAAAAACTATTAGTTCTGATTCCAAATTAAGAGCCAGGAGATCGGCAAAATAATGCTGTTGGAATCCATACTCTCCGGAAGGGTATTATGTGGCTGCAGTGTCTCTGATAAAGTACCTTCCTCAATGGCTTGCAGACAATAGATATTAAAAATAAAACTTCATCCAAAGAACATGAGCAAATTTGTTCTCAAGATTATATGAGCGCCCTTCTAGAGACCCTCCCACCCTCCGCCGAAAGTAAAGAGGCCTTAGGAGAAAGTGGCCAAGGTCCCACAGTTACCCAAGTTGGTGTTAACAACCCAGTGGTAACATCACTTTTGCTGTCCCCACAGGCTGGTGCAAGGCCTGGAACATTCAGAATTCATATTTTATACATTTTTAAGTGTAGGAATTCAAACCATAATAGCTACATTCCGTCAGTCTGGATAGAATCCACTTTCTGACTCAAGGAGAGGAAAATTAAGTGTGGCTTATGGCATTCAATGTTGAATTCTGCAATTGGGGTGGATGGCGGGAGGCAACAGCTTCATCTTGCATTTGATTGTACCTTTCCAAAGAAATGAAAGCTGCACTGCAGGAGCTCACATATTTCTGACTTCCGCAAAGTTTGGTCAATTCAGATCCTCACATGTAATTGACAAAGATAAATCAATCCTTGGCTAGGCTTCTGCTTTCAAGAAAAGGATCTGTATGAGTCTTGTTCCTGATTTCAAATTTTGCAGTTTCCTGGAGAGGAGTAATCCTCATTTTACTGATAACTAGGGGCAGCACTAATACTGTGTGTGGGGTGCTTCTTACAAATAAAATAACAATATTACCAAGTTTGCAGTCTATTCCCAATGTTGTCAAAAGAATTTGTTGCGACAAATCACAAGATCCAAGAGATAGCTGACAGAACAATGTCAAAGCATATTGCATCTTCTTCTATGTAGGCATTCACCTTCTTTCAAAACTCTTTTCTCCTCGTATTGGTAAAGCAAAGATTTTGTCAAAGAAACCACCAGGAAATAAATTTTAAGTTGAGTAATAATTCCTTTCTTACTTTAAAATGTGATTTTCATAAAATCAACTGGCTTCAGGTTAGTAGTTAGAGTCCTTTAAGAGAGGTACCATGCAGAGATATAATAGATAAATATGTTTTAAATACATGATATGCTCCTCTTTAAAAATACAGTGCTTTCTACTTTTTGAAACAAGTGATTTTTGTCATATTGTAAAAGTTCATATTCATCCAAAGTAGATCTTGAAGAGAAATATTTTTCCAAGCAGCTTACCAAAACGACTAACACTCTCAACTCCATCAATAATTGCTTTATAATCCAAATTTTCTTCAATTCCAACCTGTTAAAGAAGAATGACATTCTAAAAATAGGATAAAATATTTGATAAATTGTTCAATAAAAATGTAAAAATTAATGAATTCCATTTTAAACACATGTATTCAAAAATAATGAGTTCCAAACACACATTTTTTTATAGCAAGATAAAAAGCAAATAAAACCAATAAAAACTAGTTTTACATTTTCCACTGAGTAAAGTAAATTTTAAAATGTTATGATTCAGAGTTACTGCTACACATTATGATGCTTTGTATGTGCAAGTATGGAAATCTGTGTACTTAGAACACTTTGCTCCAGCTGTAAGAGACCCACCCAAGTAAGGAATACAAGAGTCCCATTTTAAAAATACAAAGCAAGGGTCAACTTTTAAGAAACATGATCAGTAGTTATCATTCTACTTGTGAGCTCTTCTATTTGTTAGAAAATATGTCTTGAAATTTTGCATCAATATTTAATGTGACTAACAAAGGAATTAAGTTAGTGATCAATCTTACCTCAAATAAAATGGATAAAGCTCTTATCTTCCCTTTTCCTTTAACTGCTTCCTCAAAACTTGAAAATCGGTCAGCATCAAAGCAGTAGATTTGCATCTAGAAATGTAACAATGACAGCTTTATGACATACAAAGACTTTACAAAAATCAGCAAAGAGACGTGACAAAACAATTGACCAACTGAAAAATTCATTAACATGTATAATTCCACGTTCTGTATATTTTCAAAATATTTTATCAATTACATATATATAACTACATTTACTAGCATTTCTCATCCTTCAGTGAAGAAGGAAATACAAAGTCATATGTAGAACCCAGAAATTACCCCTTTGAGATTACCAGGGTGCACTCCAGTAAAATTTACTACAGCAATTATCAAATTATCATTTTATTATAACTATTTTGCTGAAATTCTTTCAAATACGGGTTTCATTCTTTCTTGAGTGTATATCCCTTTCTTGATGGTTCAGAGTTACCAGTTTTAGATGTTATCATACTGTGCTCTATTAATATTAAAGCTCTCAAGAACTCTCAGCCTCTACCTAAAAAATATT